>PVLA01012384.1:19454-44992 GCA_004027455.1 Hydrochoerus hydrochaeris | reverse complement strand
TTTTATTTGAATCTGGTATGCTTGAGAGTGTCGAGTCTGAGAGTAGGGGCAACTACTCTGAAGATGACAGGATTCAATAGGATACCCATTCTGGTTTGATTGTTAACTGCCTTTGAAGTCCTATAATGTCTCCAATGTTTAGATTTTATTAATAGTGTAAAGCAATGCTAAGTTTATATTATATTTGATGATATAGACATTTTTATTGAAAATAACAAGAGACATCATAGTGACTACCATAGATCACCTGGTGTTGTGTTTTTGTATGTTCTTTTCATTTCGTGTTTCTCTAGGAATTTGTATTGCTGACTTGTTTTGATTTGTTTCTCCCTCTAATACAGAAAGGCTAGGTATATGTGTAGAGACTTATAATGTATAGAACTTCTAAGTAGTTTACAAGAATGGATTATAGGTATTGCAAAGAAAAAAAGGAAAAGAGAGTATTCTAAAAGATATAACTGCATGTATGTTTGAGTGTGTGGAATTAATAACCATGTTGCTAAAGTTTTAGTTAGATGGATGAGCAAAACTGACTGCAGTCTCACTGTTTGGATGTCCACTTTGTGGACTTTACTTTTGTAACTTGAACAACTGCATTGAAGAGGAAATTATGTAATTATCACCTAGTGATTTTTTACTGGTTACTATTTTTGTTTTTTTTTTTCTGTTTTGTTTTGTTTTTGAGATTTTGTATTGTTTCTACCCTCTTTCTGTTTCAAAATTTTTTCTTTAAATGAAAAACTTTATTTAAAAAAAGCAAGAGGAGGAAAAGAAAGTGCTCTAAAAGAGATAACTGTATGTATACTTAAGTATGTAGGATTGATAACCATGTTACTAAGTTTTTGTTGTATTGGTGAACAGAACTGTTTGCAGTCTCACTGTTGGAATGTCTACTTTGTATGCTTTAATTTTGTAACTTGAACAATATATCCAGGAAGACAATATGTAATGTATCAAATAGTGATTTCTTACTCTTTATTTTTTTTGAAATTCTGTATTGTTTCTACCCTTTTTTTCTGTTTTGCTTTCCCCTCTTTAAATAAAATTTTAAAAAATTTAAAAAGAAAAGAAAAATAGAGGTTTTCAGGAAAGAGTTACTAATTTTGGTGATGACTATATTTTCTGGGGCTTGAAGGATTGTCAGGAAAACTAGGAAAAAAAAACTGTTTCAGGCAGCTCAAGCAAAGACTGTAAGGCAGAAAAAAAGTTTTGCAAGTTTAGGGAACAGAGACTTTCTACTGTGGCTTCAAGTCACAAGTTCATGGAACACAGTGAAGAGTTGATAAGGGAGGCTGGGCAGGGTGAAATTCGCTTTTCTCTTTGCACACAAAATATGTCTTACTTAAAAAATAACTCCTGCTGTCTCTTTCTTACCTTTATAAAGACTCAGAACCATTGACCTTACTGGTCCTTACAACAGCATGGTACTCTGTAACTGAGTGATATTTTTAAATACGCTTAAACTTCCGGTGTGAGCTGGAACTGCTCCTCCAATTCCATCTACGACAGAATTCAATTCACAAGAAAATCTGTTCAATGCCCTGTAATACCTTGCATTCACAATTAAATTTCCTTTGGAGTATTTCTAGTAGATAAGCCATGTCTCAAAGAAATGCTTATGTTCTTTATGTTCCAGTCAAATCTGAGGTGTTTTTGTACCATTTAAATATCTTGTCCTTTAGAAATTTAGAAACTCCAAATCATTACCTATTTTATCCGTAAGTCTTACGTATGTATACAACATTACATGGCTGGCTAACTGTCCCCTACATGAACAGCTATACACTGAAAGTCAACCTGGAACAACTCTATGTCTGTCTTTCCCAGAAAGAATTACTTCAATGATTTTCAATTTTTCAACTTAATTTTTTTCCCCTCCATCCCTTCCTTTTTTCCTTCCTGCCCTTACATGGAGTTAACCCTGGAGCCTTTATCCTCAATCCCTTTTAATTTTTAAATTTTATTTTCTGACAAGGATTTAGTGATTTATTTCTAAATCACTAAAATGCTGAGTTGTCCAGGCTAGGTTCAAACTTGTAGTCCTTCTGCATCAGCTTTCCAGAGTGTTGGAAAGTCATGCACCACCATGACTGGCTTGATGCATTGATTTTTAGGAAAAAATAAAACATTCAATAAAGTTAGAAAAATATTTTTAAGTATGTGCAGTATTCTGGAAGTGAATACACACACACACACACACACACACACACACACACACACGAACAGCCAAACACATAGTCTATATCATAAGCACATGGGTTTCAATCCTAGCAGCATTTGTTTTTCTCCTTCTGCAGCAGCAAAATCAACTGGACAAGAGGCCTAGTTGATTCAATTGAACTTTGCAAACTACCACCCTGTCATAATAATATGCACTGGAATGCCTGCCTGAACTGCTTACATAACACAGCTCTTATCACATGAGATTTATCAGCAGCCACATTTTTCTTCATAGGCTGGAGCCCAGTGAAGTCAATGGTGAAAAAGTTCTATTAATCACAGTTGAACTTCGTGTGCTATCTGTGATACCTTGTAAAGAGGAGGGTGATAAAAAAGATGCATAGTGACACTGCCTGTCAGAAATGCTTACGGGATGATATGCTTGTATCAGATGGCTTTGCAAGTTGGATTGGCATTAAACATTCTGCAAGTGGAGTTTAGAAAAAATAACAATGCTACAAATCTGGGAAGGAATAGCTCTAGGCTTCTGCCAGTCCCTAGTTATTTCAGACTTGGTGACAGGGAATTTAAGGCATAAGAGAGGGTGCCAAGGCCTCCACTCTCAACTGCAAAATGCAGGATGCTGTGACACCCAGGTATACCCCACCACCACCAATTCCACCCTGTCTAAAAACGCAGTTCCTGTGACAGTTCCTTGCTTGGACACCACAAATAACTTATAAATAGTGTCAGCACATTCTTCATTTACTTTTATAAATGCACATACATGCACAGAACTTCTTCGGTTGTCAGACTCGTTCTTGTGACAGTCTTATCTGTCAAAAAATGTAAGTATCAAGAGGGCGGTGGCTCTCTCCATAGTCTGCTCACATTCTGGATGTTTACATTTTGAACAAATGTTCCAAAATAATGATGCTCAAATTTGTTGGTGAAAGGTTCATACATTAGATTATGTTTTGAAAGACTGTTAAGTGTTGAGATTTATTCTGAAGGAATAGCAGAAGAAAAAGAGAGAATAAAGAAAGAATAAAGAAGAAACAGAGGGCAAGTAACGTGTATGGGTACCACTAACCAGGCCTAGAAATCAGTGCCTGATTTTCAGTACAGACTTATTTACCAAATACTGAAAACAATGAGAGAACAGAAGGAGAGAAAGAGAGAAAGAAAAATGGAGGGAAGGAAAGGGAGGGAGGAGGGAAGGATGTGAGGAAGGAAGGAAAGAAGGAAGGAAGGAAAACTCTGTTGGACAGAACAATGTTTAAAAAATATAGAGGACTATTTGTCCTGATACTTAGAATACCTGGGAAAGCTGTGTTCTTTTTGTTCTCATGAGATGCTACAGACTTAAGATCTCTTGGACTTAATCCTTGTGATACTTGAATATGTTACTTTATATGACAGAAATGACTTTACAGACATGATTAGGGAAAGGATTTTGAGGCTGGACGTGTATCTTGAATGATGTGGTTAGGCCCAGTGTAACACCAGGGATCTTTGCAAGGGAATGGGAGGCAGGGGAAGCAGACTAAGAGGAAGAGATGTGATGACAACAGCAACAGAGACAGAGAAAGGAGAGATGCAGAGATGTACACTTCTGCCTCTGAAAACTGAAGAAGAAGCCATGAGCCAAGAAGTAGAAAGTGGCCCTGAGAAGCCAGAAAAGGCAAGGAAATGGATTTCCCCCATGAGCTATAGAAGGACTTCCAACCTCTGGAACTGTAAAGTAACAAATTTGTGTTGCTTTGAGCCACTATGTTTGTGTTAATTGTTACACTAGGAATAGGAAAGTAAAACATAAGGTTTCCATTTTGCTTTCCAGGGGTTTATGGAGCCATCTTTGTAATTTTTTCCCTCCCAAAATTATGCCAACATGTTTCCACTTTTTTTCCCCAAACTATTTTTCTTTGACTGAGATGGTTTCTTTAATATAATTATTTTTGTCAATTTTGGGATGTCAGATGAATCTCAGAATACAGTTCATATAATAAAATTCTTAATTTCTGTGTGTCTCTTGCCAATCCAAAGACTAGACTCTAGATTCAGATGGGAACTATATTCATAGTATTTATCATGTAATTAAGGACAGCCATCTACTGATCTGTAACTTTGTTTTTTGCTTTATTTTTAGCTCCTGTAAAAACATTTTTCCTTTAATTTATTCCTTAGTGTGAAGCAGATAGCTACATATGATTGGTAAATTCCTGACCTTTAATATTAGAAATCACTTACTTAGCACTAATCATATCACAGATAATGCCTCATTGGCAAATAATGAAACACTAAATAAACTAGAGATATATGACACATATACAGATAGTCATATGGCACAAATTTTTTTGGAAAAATATTTTCCCAAATTTTATTGTAGATTTTTATTGAGAAAATCTTCACAAAGACAAGACTTCATCTTTTTTACTTCCTTAAGCTCAGGAAAACACTGTGAATAAGTGGTTGAAGTCACATAAGTACAAGACATGCTATAGGAATGGTGACAGGACAAGAAGTGGTTAAAGCAGTGTGTGTACCTTTGTGTATGTGCATGCATATGTTGGCAGAAGAGTAGGACCTATGAAATACATAGAGAGTAGAATAAGCTCTGTTCATAGTAATAGAAGCCAAACTAAAGAATATGGACTTTTACACAATGAAATAAAAATTAGGAAAATCCGAGAGTACAGAGTCATTCAGATGTATCAACTGAGACCTTGGCTTTCTATTTAAAAGCTCTGCAGTGTTAGAAAAGGCTAAATTCAAGATGGAGGTGAGAGACACCATGTGTCCCTCTGGATTGCCCAATCCACTGCCTATAGTGGCCAGCATGTGCGAGCCCAACTTTCTCACATCCGCCCCTGGAAACACTCAGCTCCAGCTGTTGGTAAAATTCAATGTAGTTAGAATTCTCCTTCATGGAGCCACTGTTACAGAGTTCTGAGGACCTTAGAGATGATTGTTTACTCAGCCTTGATGGTTGTCAACAGTGTTGTTTGTTCTCCCTCAACCCTTGTTAACTATAAAAGGGAAAAAACAGAAAACAAGAAAGAGGATTGCGGGGCTTCTTGCCATTTCCTGAGCCATGTGCTCAATCAGCTGTTTACAGAAAGAAGGAAGGGAGATGAAGGAGATTAAAAGGTCAAAGAGGAGTAGAGAATAGATGAAGAGGAGGGTGGAAGAGGATGAAGAGGGACAGGGAGAAGATGAAAGGGAGGACACAGGAAGAGGAAGAAGATCATAATGAGTGTGCTAGCTGCTGTCATTTCTTCAACACCAGCAGCAGGAGGGCAATGTATTGGACTAAACATGTGAACTGTCACTTTGTAGGTGAAACCTGGCCGAACACCAGCAGGTGGGTCTGGTGCCACGGTCTTCTCCTGCCTGATGGAAATTAGCTGCTCCCAACACCTCAGGACACAGTGTCATCTCAGCACAGCAGATGGGTTCAGCAACAGCACTGACAGTGGAGGGGTTTCCTGACACACCGTCACACTGGCTCACCAGGACCTGGATGAGGAGCTCACGGCTCCATTCAGCACAGTCTAGAAATGCTGTTCTCAGCAGCAGCATCCACAAGTGCTGGTAACACATAGAGAAAGAACAAAGAACAAAGAGTGCAGCTTTTGTTCAGAGCACACATTTAAACTAGGTATCTGTGAGATACCTGCGATGGAATAACAACATTAGAGCCTGAATAAAACATTTTTCTCTTTATAGTACATGATATGAAAGCTTGGAGCACGAAAAATGCTGTGCTTTTCAAATTTTATTTTTTAAAGCCTCAATTTCTATGGGGGAATTTTAAAGCTAGAAATAAATACAATAAATCTCAGTTAACATAAATTTTCATGATTTTCTTCAGAATGATAATATTTTTACATATTTTCCTTTGATAATAGTTATATTTACAAAGCTTTATGAAGGTATTTCTCTTGAAAAGGAAACTCGATATACATGTTGTTTGTGAAAGAGTGAATGTGTTGTTTCTAAGTTAGTGAGGCGATAGTGTAGCGGTAGACATTTTATAAAGACCTATTAAAATGTAATAAAAACAAAAGCCAACTTTCTTTAAACTCTCAGAACTCTCATCTCTAAATTAAAAAGTGTGGAACTAATATTTCAAGAGATAGGAAGAATGACAATGACCACTCTTACCATCCCTTATTACCCAGAGTTTATAGACCAGGGGCAAATGAGCTTTACTCTAGAGTCAGGACAACAGCATATATGGAAATATACGTAGCCTGAGTTAGTACTAAGGAGAGATAAAAAGGGTCCAAACTTCGTGTCACACTCAGGACATGTTGGTTTTTATCCAGTGTCTTAAAATTTGGGATAATAGAATATTAAAATTGTAAGAGTAGAGTAGTAAAGTATGCTTTAGTGTCAAGGGTCCAAATCACAAGAAAATCTTTAGGGAGGAAATTCACATGAGGCCTTCTTGTCATTAAGTATAATATTTTCCCTCTGTTAATATATCATGGTTTCTCTCATCAATGAAAGAATTGCTTTTCAGAGCAATAAAACTCAATGGGATAATTCAATGCACTCATATTAGCAGTGGGATTTTCCAGTAATGAATTGAGAGTTTCATGAGGGAGGACATATTTTTCCTTCTATGAATGAGGACAAAACCATATAAATGCCTTTCCCTGCTCAGGCAAGTAATTTAGTGACAACAGAACACTTCCCTTTTGTGGTCAAGTAATGACAGAGTGGAGATGAATTTAAGAAAACCAACTATGAGGGAAAGCACATTTTGGTTCTACTATTCTACGGCAATTTAAGCCAGACTGGGTCACTCCAGGGATTCTTGCTTTCTTTCTTATTGTTTCCCTTCTCCTCTCATGATGGGTTTTCAGCTCCTTTCCTGGCTAATTGCTTCATTTTATGAGCTAAGACTGAAGGCGTGAGTACTGAGATGCAAACCAACAGCAATGGCGAACATTCTATGGGAAATGGGAAAACCAGCCAAATAAGTAAATATGGCAGCAATGTATTCTTCAGAATTAGGATGGTGATGTGCAAATTGTGCCAAATTCACTTTTTGTATGGTTCTCTGCAATGATTTTTAAAACACATTGAAAGATGAAAAAGTGCAATAGCACTACATAAGAAAGTTATCGACTAAAACCATTATTAATGCTTGAGAGAAATGCCCCCAACTGCAAAACAGAAGGATTATATTGAAGAAGGAGCAACATTTCAGCTATGGAACTCAACACAGTATAATCATGATATATAAATAACCATTAGATGTGTGCACAATTTGTGCTCAAGCTCTAAATCTAAGAGATCTAGCAAGACTAGGTGATTTTGAAAGGTGAATCTGTTACTAGACAAATGCTGCATAGAGGCACATCTTTCTTTGTTTAAAGTTTAGGATAAAGAACCATAGAAAAATCAATGCTGGGTCTATGAAAAGAGGCACCAGCATGTCACATAAATGGAGTCATGTGGTCTTTGTCCTTTTGTGGTTGGCTTATTGTACTTAGCATAATGTTCTTAAGGTTCATCCAGGTTGCCACATGTTGCAGAATTTTCTTTTAAATCAACAGGTATAAAATTTCAGTTATACAAGATGAGCAAGTTCTGGAGACTGTGTACACACTTAGAAACCCAACAAGAGGGTAGATTTCTAAATATTGGTACTAGAAAAATTAAATCATTAACATAAAAGAAAGGCTCCATCATCTTGTAGATGGAATGGAATTATATTTATAGAGTACAATCTGTAGTTATACTGCCAATGGTTAAGTGTTGAGTTTGGGAAACCAAATTTCTGGCCTAAAATTTCGGCTGTTTTATCTCTACTTACTTAAACTGCAGGACTCAATTTCCTCATCTAGGAAATTCAAAAGCTGTTAGCACCATGCTATGTGAAGATTAAGTGAATTAATACACAGAAAGCCCTTGAAACAAAGTAAGCCCACAAGATTTTCTATATAATTCTTGTTCTTCTTTTTCTTCGTTAAGAGATCACACAAAAACCCCTGACAATCCAAACAACTGCAAATACACATTTCCAAGAAAGAAACCAGAAAAGAGAAAGACAGGAAAAAGCAAAACAAAACAAACTCAAACAAATATTCAATACTAATCTACATGATGCTAACAGAGGTTCTTCTCTTTCACATTCTTTTTAATAGTTGTGAAAGCGGTAAGCTATCTTCTTATTTGTTTGTAATCTATATACATAAAGTATATTTATATATTTTATTATATATATTTGTATATAGAAGATATATACATATAAAATATATCCTATATACACACACCATATAGATGTACACATACGTGTACATCTAAACATGTACATATGTATGATCACACACAAATATATTGTTAAATCATTGAGATATATTATAATAATGGTATTTTAAAATAGAAAAAAGAATTAGAAAGAGGCTTCCAGCTGAATCAACAGGAGAAGATGTATCTATTTTCCAGAAGGAATGAGGCACAAACCCACAAACCTATGCAGTGTGGAGACATTCAAAATGTCAAAACTAAAGCAAAATATTCTCATCAAAACTAAGATTAGGAATGTAGCTAACTTAACTTTCTTTCTTGCTTGCTTGCTTGCTTGCTTGCTTTCTTGCTTTCTTTCAACCAGGGATCAAACTCACGACCTTGCTCTTGGCCAAACAGGTGCTTGTGCCATTGAGCTAAATCCCTAACCCTTAACTTTTTATTTCTTAAAAGAAAGGAAAGAGATCTGAGGTATATTTGAAAAAAAAAGTTTTATTATGTTAAATCTGGATTGTGGATTTACCTTTGTGTAATAATCTTTGGACAGTGGTATGTATTTGAAATATTTCATATTTTAATAAAAGCTGGCTTCATTTGCAAACATCTTTTTTAAACTGGAAACTCAAAAAAAAATACTTTTTTTTCCCCTGAAAGAAGTAGATGGTTACTCATGAATTCTGCACCCAGCCAAATGGCTTCTGGATTTTAAGTAAACAATAAGACTCACTTGGACAAATGAGGTCTCTGAAAATTTATCACCTATGTACCCATTCTGAAAATTTATGTAAATATATTTCAGTGAGAAATGAAAAGAATCAAAGGCAAGGACATTAAGCGTGGAAAACACAACCATAAAGGGATAATTGTAATAAAGTTAAGCTCATAAGATTGCATCCAAATGTTTTTTTTCCAAATATTTTTTTAAAAGTTGCAAAATTATACATGCATGTTAAAAATATTTTTTGAAAGAAAATCTATTTACCGTAAAAACTGACAACTTAGTAATAAAAATTACAAAGTAATAATAGCCAGTCTTGTGTTCTACATCATACAAATATCAGCTGGAGCATGAATGGGAAAAGTAAAATTTTTCATCATAAACACATAAAGAACAAAGTTAATTTTTTAAATTAGATCATCAGAGCAAATTTTTATCTTTCAGAAATATACCTTTTCAGTATTCAGAAAAATATTAAAAAGAAATTATAGCAGCAGTAAGGAATACAAATATAGGCTATGTAAAATTATATGATAGACCTTAGTCTAGACATTTTGATTAACATAGAAAAAAATCATCGTTTCAATAAGGTTTAAAAGCTCCTATAAAAACAAAGACACTTAAGAACTTCTTTTAAAAAATCCAAATATAAGCTAACATTAAAGAAAACAAAAAGGTCAGAAAGTGTTAAAAAGTTAAAATAAAAGATGAACTATAATCCCTAGGCAACTACAGGTAAACAAAAGCAGAGGCACCAATAAGATTTCAAGGCAAATTAAGAGAGGCAAAACTCAAGATAAGAAACATTAAATGACTAAGAGTATCGTTTTCATTACTAAAATTTCAAATCTTTATTAAAGAAAATACGAAACATTTAGATGAGAAATCAGGTAGCATTTCAGTACAAAAATCCCAAAATCAGAAATGAGAGAAATCAAAATCAAAATGCAGTGAAAATTATACTTCTCATCATTTTGATAGATGGAGAATACTAATAAGTATAAACAAAATTTGAATATCATAAAATATATGAGATTGAATATATGTACATTTTCAACATTCTAAAATGGTACAAAGCAACCATAATTAAATTGCTACAAAACTTTGGTCCAAAAATAAGCTATCAAAAAGTTAATACATTATTTGTAAAAAATAGATAAGTGCCAAAGATTCTGACCTAAACGCAATAAAATCAGAGATTAGTGATAAAACTATCAACAAGCATCAGCAGTCCTTAAAACTTAAAAACAAAACAATATAAAAACCCCCAAATAAATCTCTGCTAAATAACTTTTGGATTAAGGAGAAAATATAGAAGTTTTAAGTTATTGGATAATAAAAACATTGAAACATAACATCAAACTTTATGAGTGAGTTAGTCCTATTAACTAATGAATAAAAAATGAACTAGCATGCTCACAAGTGTAAGAAATGATTGAGAAAACAGAAGAAACAAAAAATAGCTGAAATTATAGAAAGGGAAACAAACACAAATTCAGAAATAAATTCATAAACTGATTATGTGGTTAAAAAAAAAAAGTAAAGAAAATAAAAACCAGAGAGAAACATGGGAAATTACTGGTGAGATTTTTTTTATCCGCCTTAAGCCATTTACCCTTTGAAAATGGCAACAAAGTTTTAGGAACTGACCAGTCTCTGCAATAAGATTTGTTTCAGAGCACAGAAAAATAAAAAAGCTTAGCAGGATATTTGGTGAAAGTAATAAAAACTCTTTCAAAATTGGAAAAAGGAAAAGTTAAAATAATAAAATTTCCCCTATAGCCATAGATATGAAACTATTCTATGTACAATCTGCAAACCACACCCAACAAAAATGAATCATAAGTCAAGAACCCACAGGCTTTGCCACCAAGAGGTAAGGAATATATTAGGTAACCTATGGAAGAACAGATTGCACAAACAGTTGTTTAAAAAATATAGATAACTTGGAATCAAATTATCTTCCTTAAAGTAATGAAAAGTCTCTATAGCTCAGTCAATGATCATTATCAATTTTAGGCAAAAATTTTTAAAAAGTGCTGCAGTGAAAAGTTGGTATGGGGAGAATTCCCTTTCAGTCCTGAGCTATCCAACCCTCTCGGGCCCCAAAGACACCTCTCATTGCCCAAGCTGTTAGCTGCGCAGTCACTGTGCGGACAGGAGGTGCTTTTCAGATCTGTATTGGGAGGAAGGAGGCAAGTACCATTTCTCCTCTGCCCAGGTATCTGCTTCTGTACCACGCTCCCTAAACACAGTGGCTGATCCTACTTCTTCTGGCCCTGTCCTGGTGCAGTTTCACAGAAGAGTGGTAATCTTGGGAACTGTATAGAACACAACATATTTCTGTATCCACCCCCTAGTCACTCCCGGTGCATCTGAAATTCTACTGCCCTGTAAACAACATAGGTTCCACATATTTTAGTAGTAGAGACTACAGCAAAGCTCTTTATAACGCCACCTCTCATTTCAAGGCATCTCAGGTCAGAGTCACAGCCCTGAAAGGATTTGGTTAGAGAGTTATACCACTTAGCATCCTTCTTCAACTGACCATCATAAGAAATGAAGCCAGAGTATGCCTAGATTACCTTAATCACCCCTATTTTATCTCTACTTGGAATATTCAGACCTAAATTGCTGGTGCCTTTATTTTTTCAGTGGCTTGCAGGTTAAAAGGGAATGCCAGTTATCACATGTGCCCCAATTCCAGTAGACACAAGACAAAATCTGCCTTTTCTCAGGCTCGAATCCCACTATTTTTTTCCCCCCAACCCTTCATTGTCTCTGCAGGACCTGCAGGAATCCATCCTCATCAGTCAGCAAGCAACTGGGTCCCCTGTGCTATCCCTTGCATCACTATCATGTTCTTCTATTTAGCTATTTGGAGATTTAAGACTATGGTCCTTGAAGGTAGGAACCCCATCATCCCCCTCTTGACTCCCATTAGATTGAGCACATCTTCTCCTACTTAGCAGGCTGAATAAATATTTGCTAAATGGATTTAAAAATGAAAATTGAACTGCTGAGTTCACCCTGTGTCAGATTTCTCAAGAGGTTAGATGCCAGGTTTTATAATTAGAAAGATGGTCACCTCTGGGGTGCCATCACTGTCAGAGTAGACAAGAGGGTTCAGGAGAGGGAGGGAGAGAGAGGGGGGGGCAGAGAGAAACAGAGAGACAGAGAGATGTGTGTGTGTGTGTGTGTGCGTGTGTGTATACCTGCATGTCTGTGACTGTATACATAGATGTGGGGCTGTGTAGTAGAAGCTTTTTGAAAACACTGGAATTATTCAAGCTGGTGAAGACAAGGTGTAAGAACGGGACTGTGGATTATGAGGAAGAGCTGGAGAGAGGCAGCCTTTCTTCCATACAGAAAGTAGAATGGATTCCAGATGATGGGATTACATTTGATGGAAATGGGCTGAAGGAGGGATTCCCTAAGTCAGTGTTAAATGACTTAGTTGCCCTGCAGAATCTTTTCCTAGAGAGCTTTTAAAATAGAACTGCCTTGATTCCAAAGGATTTAAAAGCAGAGCTTCCTGTGAGAGTACTGGTAAGTTACCCAGATTTTATTTATATTTTTGAGACTCTGATGCAAACAGATCAAGTCAAGAATGAGTTTCACCACAACTCAACTTTGAAGAATTTCATTTTCTCTTAAAACAGTTAGGTTGAAATGAAATTCTAAATCAAGTTAACTAGGATGTATTTTAAAATATTAGCCAGCATGTGGCACTGCTTCTGCTGCACACTGGAGAGGGGCCCAGGGGGATGTTTGGAGTGAAACTAGAGCAGACAGCGTGTTTTCCATCCATGTCAGATGTGAAAAGCTGGAGTCATCAGGCTTCTTTCCATGTGCTATGTAAGTGACACGGTGTTTACTTTCCATTAGCAGGAAGTGCATTGCTGTGCAGGCTTGGAATTAACTGTTTTCATTTGATTACCTAAAGGATAACTCCTGGGATGTGAGTACAATAATCCCAGTTTTTCTCCTGCACGTAAAGAGACAAGTAATTAAGAGTCCCTTGGGCTTCCCGACAAAAATAAAAAACAAAACAAAACAGAACCAGAATAGCCCAAGGATTTAGAAGTGTGAAAAGTAAAAGACAAAATGTTCGTTTATTTTTGTAGACAATGCATTGGAGGGAGGTGGGAGGGAATCAGCTGCAAAGCAGTCCTAGGCCCTCATTTCCTCTGACCCTGCACTTCACCCAAAGCATGACAGAGACAAGAAGATGCTGGGACAAGCTGTAATAAGCACCGCAGCTTTCATCTGTGTGTTTGCGGAAAAGAAAGTCATGTTTTCTGCCATAAACAATTATGTGATTTCAACTGGAATTGGAAACAAACACTCCGTCCTCCACCATTAGTTATGTATTGTCACTCGAAAACCCTTCACTTACCAAGATGAGGAGAGTCTTGTCAGCATCAACAACCATCCCCAGAGAACGGGGCTGATATGTGGGCATTTCTGTGAATGCTTGCCCAGGACTGTCCTCTTGGACATTTGGACATCTGATCATTAAGCACCATCTTTTTTCACAGTGAGGACAGAAGCCCCAAATCTCAGATTTGAACAAGGGAGCATACAATAGTGGAAAAGCAAAGAAGTGCAGAGTAAACTCAAGGTTCCCATAAAGGGAACTGGTTTACTCATACAACAGGTGTTTCCTCAGTGTCTTCCTCTCCCTGAAGAAGAGAGACTTCTCATCAGAAACTCACAGAAATGTCTGTGGTTGTATCCTTCTGTAGTAGGTCACTAGATGAGTTCAGGAGGACACCTCAAGGTAACAAAGAAAAGAACAGCTCTTGAGCCCATGCTGGTCAACATGGGAGACAATATTCGTCCTGCAATTTGCGGGTGAGGAAACACAACAAGGTCACACCAATGGCCTTCTGAATTCCTCATATTGGAAAAGATGTGTGCAGGGAGGGAGGCAATCATTGCTATGTCCAGTTGGGAAATTTCAACCGGCATACCAGCAACCTCAACTTCCTTAGCTTCCAAGAAAAGCAAGGAAATCCAGTTGGTCCCCAAAAGCTGGTCTTTTCTATTGTAGCTATCCATCATAGGCAATGTATTTTTTTTTTTTTTTTGTCTTTAAAGGGTACATCTTTATTGGCTTTCTCTGGGTCAGAGTGCTAGAAAATTAGATGCTTCTGACTGAATGAATTAAAGAGATATATACTATCGACTATAGGAGGTCAAAGGTTGTGACAAGTTTATTGAATATAAGACACACAAAGCAGAAATGATAGGTAAGTGAATGAATCAATAAGGTACTTATTCAACCTCTACTACAGGTAAAAGTAAAATGGTTCCCTGCTACTGCAGTCTTCTATTTCAGTCATTTTCCTCCCAGCCTTACCAACTTTCCTCTTCTAAATTACCAGGTACCGCCCTGTCTTTTCAGAGCTTACATTAGTTGCTGACTTTTATGGAGCCATAATGAGAATTTTTTAGTTGTAAAAAACACTCTTAAAAGGAAAGTAAAGATCTGGGGATGTAGCTTAGTGGTAGAGCAATTGTCTAGCATGTGGAAAATCTTGGATTCAATTCCTAATCCTAGAAAACCTACCACCAAAAAAAAAAAAAAAAAGTAAAACTGCAAACAGATACATGTAACATAAATAAATCTTTGAGATGTTCTTCAGCTAAGGAACTGTGACTTCAAGAAATCTGAATAGTGCTGTGTGACCTAAATACTACATGCATGCAACCACCTACACACACACACACACACACACACACACACACACACAAAGAATAAACATCACTATGCTTTTAAAAAGAACTCAGCATTTACCTGAAATATCATTGTACTATGAAGGAATGCATGATGATGACTCTTTCCTGGAAGGAAGTTTTGGCAGTAGGATGGGAGAAGAGGAGAATGTAAGAGAACTAATCCTACAAGCGGAGACATATTCCACAGAGTTGGAAAACCAACCTAGATACGGAGGAAGGGAATCAGTGACAAGGCATCTCCAGATTGCACAAGTTTGTCTTGCAGCTGCCAGATAATCTGAGCCATCAAAGTGCATAAAAACTGACTCGTGTCCTATTACACAGCACTTGGTAGATTTATTTGTCTGCGTATGTGGAAGTCACTGCTGTGTAGGTGGACAGAGTTAACAAGGGCACAAGTGATGCACATATATTCTGATCAGTGGCAAAACTTTTTTTTGGCAAACTGGGACTACAGTATCTCTGAACACTTAACTGTGAGGATTGAGGGAGCTCTTTCTGGAGACAGATGCACTGGTATGCTTTCCTCCAAAGCTCTGGTCTGCTCTGTCTCAACTCCCATTTCTCCTACCACCTTTATGGGAGAAGCTATTTCTCCAGCTGGCATTCAAATGGAAGCTGACATTTGGTTCACTTCTGAGAGATTGACGCATGTGCAGCTTTTTTATATGGCCCTTTGCACAAACCTAGGGATTGAAATGAGCCTTAACAAAAACCATAGGGAAGGAGCATAAAAATGATTTTAAACCTCACCTATGCCCAGCTGACACCTGTAAAGCACAATTGTGTTTTAATGATAACACTTTGGAATGGCTCAGGTAAATATAATGCCATATGCAAGGCTTTCAGATCTCAGCAAATGCCATCAGTACTTACGATCCCTGTAGGTAGGTTTTCTCTTCCTGTGTTCAAGTTTGAATGGAATATAAATGCACCATTAAGGTTGCCCTAGAAGTACAGAGAGTGCCTGCTGCATAGTTAAGTGAAAAAAGCAGCACTTTATATCTAGTAGAGTAGTCATCTAGCAAACAGTAAATTGGTAGAGAGAGTTAGGGGAAGAGATGTCTGGAGAACACCTCAACAGGAGAGGCAGGTAGAAGGATCAATTCTTTCATACATCCCTTTAAAATAACAGTTTATTAAGCCCTTAAAAGCAAAATGCAGATTCTTTTCTAGGTTTAGAAATAAGGTATCTATCTTCCAACATCCCACCCCAAAGCACATATCAAAGACACTATGATCATCACCATAATTGTTATCAAGAAGGGAAAAAGAACACAAACAAGAATAAAAGTCATCTTTCACTACCATAAACAAAGCAAGTTTAGCTTGTCACAGTGCATGATGAATGGCTACCTATCACTTTCCTAGGAAGAGAGAAACCAAAGATTGTGTATCAATTTTTATAATTTTAAGGCTGAAAGATAATAACTCTGCAGAAATGGAGCAGACTATATAAAAAATCCCTCTGAAAATGTGATTACACATAAAAATCCATAAAAATGTACAAAGTGATAGATGAACCAAAACTAAACAAATGCAGTTTTTCATCCTTTTGGAACTGAACAGAAATAGCATATGTAGAGAGAATGATTTTATTTTGTATTTTAAAGGGGAATATTTGGAACTTAATTGAATTATATTTCTGCTGGGAATTGAAATTTTCAGACAGAATATAGGATTGTATTTTAAATTGAATTCTATATTGAAGAAATGAAGAATGAACCATCAGTGAAATATTAGCAATAAAGCTGACACATTTCAATAAACAACAAAGAAAGGTAAGCATATTACATGCTAGCACAAATTTTTCTCACACTCTCCAAAACCCCCTAAGGGTCCATATTGCCTATTATTGATAATTCTGATAAGGAAATTATCTTTGATCTATCTTAATTAAATCAAGTTTACATCTATGTTTATTTATAGAAACTCTTAAAACAAACTGAAATTCAATCCTTTCTTTGTTGGTACCCTGCTAAGTCTGCTCTGCCCATATTGCTCACAGCTCCAGTGTCATATTAGCTAACCTAGAACATATACCAGGATCAAGTTCTCATTTTGCGCATCCTTTAGACACTATAAAGTTAATCCCAGATTCAATATACCACATCTTACCAACATATATTATTTTTCATTCATTTTGAGTTATTTTGTTTGAACTGAGCCTTCAGAACTTTCTTGACTCTTCCATTAAGGCAAATTTAATTAATAGCAATATATTACTATTCAATGACCTACTAATAAGAATGTTTTAATATTCTGTTCTTTAAATTTTTCAAAAAATTTTGTGGTGTTGAGAATCAAACCCACTGCATATTAGGCAAGTACTCTTTCTACCACTGAGCTATACCTCCTGTGCCATGCTTACATTCTTTTGGCAATTAGAAATTATAACAATAATTTATTTTCTTTAATAATTACAGTCAAAGGGAAAAAATATTCTCTTTTTTTCCTTTGAACACTGAAAATTTTATGTTAGAAGTCCTCTGACGGTGTTTATATTATTTTCAAACATATGATTAGCAAATAGTATGGACACCATTGTATAGTATAGTTGACTTGTTTTATTTTTTTCCTTTTCTCTGACATTCAGGTAATGTGTACTGTAAATACAGTGCTATTTTTTTATTACGCACTTTAATGTATTATTTATACCAGCTAGGTTTGGGGAAAGTACCGAGTTGAGGTTAACATCATACCAATCAAACTTGTATTTTTAAGTGGCCATAAGGAAGGACAGTGTACCAGCTGCCCTGGTTTGCTTACAGGAAACTCTGTTCTCTGCACCCTCTTAAAGAAGCCTGGACCAAGAGGCATGGGTATAAAAATCAATATAATGACTCTGGGAAAGGAGAGACCTGGCCAGGGACTACAGATTGGAAAAAGAATTCCAGGGAAAAGTGGAAGTGAGAAATTAACAATCCTTTGGCTTATTACTAAATTCTTTAATATAGGATAACCCTAAAGTTTTGAAAACCCACTCAGGTTATGTAAATGTCCACCTTCAGCTGCCTTAATATCTAATAAAAGAGACCTGGGAAGACCAGACAATATGCCAGGGCATGAATGTGCCTCTTATAAACTGTGTGAACTGCAGTTAATCTTACTAAACACCTTGGACTGAATCCAACTTCAGAATCATGAAGTACCTTAGAATGAGTGATGTTGTCCCTGAAGAAATCCTGTTTGCTTATCAAAGAAAAGGCAACCAATTAATAGTTTTATTACTAATATCATTACCCTCAGGGCTAAAATTAGGTTTCCTTATTTATTTTAATTCAACATACTGAATTCTGTATTAATGCACAGCAAGGCACAGTTTGTATTACAAATGGATAACTTAATTAAAAAACATTGATTTTGCTCATTGACTGCTACAAATTGTATTAAATATTAATGATAACATTTTGTATTTTTTATACTAGTCATGAAAGTTTTATGCACTCTCTCCCCTACAGCAGCCTTAGATTTTATGACAAAACCTTGGGTCGCTCAAAGTACTAACATAAATATTGCATGGCCAGCTCAGTACAATGTATATGGGTCCATAAGTCAATGAGTACGTGTATGTATTTACCTGAACAGGTATGGAATTGGCAAAGCTATCTCCAGGCAAGCAAGGGAGAACTTGAATGGTGTGAATTTTTCATTTATTTTAACCAGCCAGCAGGGCCACCCCAAAACTCTTGGAACAAACACCTTGTGAGACATGATGTCAGAACCTCCTAACCAAGTTGTTCACTCTCTAAAATCCGTGTGTAGAATACAAAACACAAAACATTGCTCCACAAATAATGAAATTTTACATGTAACAAATTATGCATAGGCAAAGGACAAAATTATTCTTTTTCCTTGTCTCATCTGCCTACAAAGCTACTTAAATTCATCAGTTTACAGGATAGCCTTTGTGATCAGGGATTTTTCCTTTTTGTGTGTGTTTATTGTTTTTGCCTCAGGGGGTTTATTTTACATGTTTATGCTAGGGCCAGCGTAGCCTGGAACTGTTATCAGTCTCAATGGTCTACAAAGAATTCTTATCTGGTTCCTCCAAGTTCTTACTGGGAAGCATAAATTTTTGGAGTCAGATGACAGTGGTGTGTCCTGAATCAGATGACACTGTTGTTATTTGGAATGTTTTTCTGTTATTTGAAACATTTTTACTTCAAAATATGTAAAATGTCCAGTAGAACATCATTGAAAATTTTGCAACCAGTTTTTTCTTCCTCTGTATCTTGAAATCATTTAGAAACAATTGAGAAACTAATTTGTTTAAGTCATTTCATTTCCTAAGATCACCTCAGAGGTCAGAGGGACACTCAGGCCTCCAAGTTGTATATTGCTTCCAGAACTTAATAAACTTCCTTAGGGATGCAATCATAGCAACCTAGTCTTGAAAACAAAGCTGGAGTCTTAGCAAAGACTTGCCACAGAAGGTTAAATATATTGCATGTTTTTTCTTATAGGAAACCAAAGTATAAGTAATTTGAAAAGCAAAACAAAAGAGAGAACATGACACAGGGCAATTGACTTTGTGGAGAGGGAAAGGGGATCTGGGCGTGGGAGAAGGAGAAGTAAAAAGGGCTAATAAGTTACATGTACACGCACCAATTTCCCACAAGGAATGTATTAATTATATTCTGCAAACATGTGCTAATAAAATGGTTTTTAAAAAAAGATCTGTTGAAAAGGTTCCAACCACACTCTACATAGCTTGCAGACGCCCTCTACAAAAAGCAAAGGAAAGAGGAAGGGAAAAAGCGATGTCTTCCAAAGGAAAATGTTACCACATTTCTAAGATGACTAATTAAAAGGCTGACTAGCATATCTTTAAAATATAGCCTGCTTTGAAATGAAGAGGAGCTTTTATAGAACAGATAACAAAAAGTAATATGTGAAAATCAATTTATTCAATATTGTAGTTATTATAATAGGAAACTTAGGGACCCAAGTGTATATTTCCTTTTTTTTTTCAAGTGCATATTTCAATGATAAATTGGCTTGGTCTGAGTTATCAAGTTTCTGGCAATGTCTGTTTTTCTCCACTCTTGTGCAGCTTTAGCTGTAACAGGCCTCTGGAAACACTATGCCTTCTCCTTGCTCCTGGTGCTGGTTTATGGGTTTCTTTCTATTCTCCAGTTCCATACCCAATATAGCGTTCCTTAAAAGTCTTTTGAGCCATCTATGTTGAGATTCGTTCCTTCCTCCTTCCCTTCCCTTCCTTTTTCTCTCCCCGCCTCTTCTCCTATCCCCTCCTTTGCTCTTCTTTTCCCCCTTCCTCCCCTTTCCTTCCTTCTTTTTTGCTAGGACTCTGACATGACCAGAGATGCTATAGTTCCTCCCATGTGTCTTTTCAGGTTGCATTAACTATACCTATCAAATCACAAATGGGTTTAGAAAAAAAATCTAAAGAAAGTAAATAAAACAATCACCTATCAAGAATACTCGAATTGGTACATACATTTTCCTATGAATTTAGAGATATGCAAAATGCCACCCAGTTACATAGGTATCATTTCTCTTTGTGCTGTGGAATTAGTTTCTTTCCTTAATAGTGAGTACTCAGGAAAGCAAAACAAAACCAGGCAAAAGGGAAAACAGTAGCTCCTTGCCATAGTGTCTGGCACCAAACCTGAGGGCATGGGCTCTGTAAGTGTGACACATTTTGATTCATGCTAGTGTCCCCAAATCAGCTTGACTGTGAACTGGGTCTATATAGCCACCTTTAGTCCTCCCAGGGAATAAATTAAATCTGCATCTTGACTGCATTGCCTGGAAGAGACTCTTTAATTATTTATGGAGCAATAGCAGGGAGTTGCTCTTCTCCGCAAGTTGGGGGTGGTGGTGGGTGTATTCTGCCTCTGTCTCCTCCAGGCCAGTGTGTTAGGAAGTCCAGGAATATCTGGAGAAAATAACAAGGCTACAGGCAACTAAGAAATTTTAACAGAAAGGATGCAGTAAGTCACTATTTTTTTCTCTTCTGTTTAGAGGCTGCTCTCAGGCCAGCACAGCTGCCTCCGCGCTCTAGTTCTGTCCTAGATGTGACAAAAGGAAGCTGATAACTGACTACAGACAACCAGGAAGGTTAGGATTTGAGGTTGAAAATTTAAAAATAGGAATAAGAAGAAACTAGGGATTTTGTAAGCAGAAATTTTTATGAATTGGAAACTGCTGTCTGATTTTTGCTTAATTCATACACAGCTTCACACTTGACTGATTCTCACAGGAATGCATGGTCAGGGTGAATCCCTTCAGGTCTTCGCTGGTGTTTCCAGAAGCATGGAGTCACAAAAAGAGCCTCAGAGGTGTTTCTGTTAGGGTGAGTCTTTCTTACAAGGCCATATGTTTTGTTCCCTGAGGTCCTAATTGCTGTTACATGGGAGAAAAAGTAACACTTATTGTATAGTTATTGGCAAGATCTAAATGAACAAATTCTGATACATAAAATATGCTTACATGTCAAGATGAAATTACTGATTGATAAGTAGATGATTTTTTAAAAGATCCATGCTATTAATCAGACATGATAAAATAATACAAATTGGAGGAGCAGTACAGAGAAAGTAAATACTGTATAGCAGGAAAAAAATGAAAAGACAAAACAAAACAAAAATAGAACTTCTATTTTTTTTATTATTTTTCTAAAACCAGAGCTTAAAAAATCCCTTGTTCTAGTTGCCTGGGCAAAGCAGAAGCACCATTTTAAAATGTACATGTTAGGCAATCTTTGTTTCAATTTCTAAGGAATAGGGTTTAAGGCTAACTTTTCTGAAACTATAAAAGAAACCCAATGTATTTTCCAGGACTTTTTCCAAGACCATAAAACCTCTTCTAGATCTTATACAATTCCTCCAATACCCAGTTAAGAAGTCAATTTATTGTACCCATTTTGCTATTAAAGAAATACATGATGAAATGAAAGAATTGCTTTCTACAAAGATGGCAATAGATATGAGTATATGCCATAGTTTTGTTTGCTTGTGTGTGTCACTAAAATGTTTCTTTAAATGTATGGTAAGCATAAATGGATTCTCTACACCAGATAGAAAAGGACTAGGTTTGGGTATTACTAGTGTATCAAAATACAAATCAAGAAATGTAATACACAGAGCCAAAAATGAAAATCACATAGTCATCTCAATAGATGCAGAAAAAGCTTTTGAGAAAGTCTAACACTTGTTCATGGTAAAAACCTTACAGAAACTCAAAATAGATGGCATTTACCTCAATCTGATAATGATCATATATGATAAACCAACAGTCAACATTATACTAAATGGACAAAAACTGAAAGCTTTCACTCTACAATCAGGAACAAGGCAAGGAAGTTCACTATCATCATTCTTATTCAATATAGTTCTGGAAATACTATCCAGGGCAATCAGACAAGAGAGAGAAATAAAAGGAATAAGGATAGGAAAGGAAGAAGTTAAATTATCATTATTTACAAATGACATCATACTCTACATAGACATCCCCAAAAACTTCATTAAAAGACTACTGGAGTTAATAAATAAATTCAGCAGTATATCTGGATACGAAGTCAACACTCAAAAATAAATAGCATTCCTGTTCACAAACAAAAAGCTCACTGAGAGAGAAATAATGGAAATATTGCCTTTCACAGTAGCATCTAAAAAAAATGAAATTCTTACGAATCAACCTAAAAAAGAATGCAAAAGACCTATATGCTGAAAATTATACTACTCTAAAATAGGAGATTGAAGAGGATATTAGAAAATGGAAGGATATCTCTTTCTCTTGGTTAGAAGAACCAACATTGTGAAAATGGCCAGAGTCCCAAAACTTTTATACAGATTTAATGCAATCCTGATCAAAATACTGTTAACATACCTTACAGATGTAGAGAAGACACTCCTAAAATTCATTTGGAAACAGAGGAAACCTAGAATAGCAAAGGCAATTCTGGGCAACAAACACAAGGAAGAAGAAATCTCAATTCCTGACCTGAAATTATACAACAGAGCCACAGTGATGAAATTAGCATGGTAAGCAAAGAAATAGACCTGAGGATCAATGGAACAGATAAGATGAAAACACAACTACAAAGATACTTAGCCACCTTATATTTGACAAAGGGGCTAAACATGTTCACTGGAATAAGGATAGCCTCTTTAATAAATGTTGGGAAAATTGGCTTTCCACATGCTGGAGACTGAACCTAGACCCATGCCTATCTCCATGCACTAAACTAAAGTAAAAATGGATCAAAGATCTAAATAATAAAACAGAAACACTAAATCTACCGGAAGACAAGGTAGGTAGAAATCTTGGAGACATAGGGGTAAGCAGAGAATTCATGAACAAAATGCAAACCACATGGGAATTGCTTCAAAGAATCAACAACTGGGATCTCATATTATTAAAAAGTTTTTGCACTTCAAAAGAAATCACAAAAAAAGTGAAAAGAAAATCCACAGAATGAGAAAGAATTTTAGCAAGCAGTCTCTCAGACAAAGGACTTATATCCAGAATATATAAAGCAATAAAAAACATCAAGCCCCCCAAATTCAAAAATCTTCTCCAAAAATGGGCATCTGAGCTGAACACACAGTTCTCAGATTAAGATATACAAATGGCAAATAAATACATGAAAAAATGTTCACTATCACTGGTTACTTGAGAAAGGCAAATTAAAACAGCATTGAGATTTCATCTCATTCCAGAAAGAATGGCTGCCATCAAGAAATCAACTGATAACAAATGTTGGTGAGGCTGCGGGAAAAAGGAACACTGCTCCACTGTTGGTGGGAGTGTAGACTGGTGCAACCGCTGTGGAAATCAATATGGAGATTCCTCAACAAACTAGGATTGGAAGTTCCATTCAATTTAGCTATTCCCCTCCTAGGTATTTTCCCAGAAAAATTGAAAAGGTAATGTCACAGCGATATATGTGAACCCATGTTTGTAGCAGTGCAATTTGCAATAGTTAAATCTTGGAAACAATTAAAATATCCATCAACTGCAGAATGGATGAAAAAGATATGGTATTTTTATGTAATGGCATATTACTCAGGTATAAAAAAGGATGATCTTGAGGCTTTTATAGGTAATTGGAGGCAACTTGAGACTATTCTCATAAGTGAAATAAATCAGATTCATATTTGTAAATATTGTCTTGTCTCTCAGGTATAAAAAATAATAATAAAAAACTGAAAGAGTAATAAGATCCAAAATATATAATAGATATTATAATAATGAAAGAGAAAGAAAGTGCTCTAAAGGATATAACTGTATGTATAAGTGTGTAAAATAGATAACCATGCTACTAAGTTTTTGTTAGTTCATCAAACAGAATGTTTGCACTGTCATTGTCTGATTATCCATTTTTTATGCTTTGATTTTGTAACTTGAACAACTACTTCTAAGATAACAACATGTAATTTATCAACTAGTGATTTCTTGCTGCTGTTTTTTTGGCTAGTCATTTCTCACTGTTATTTTTTTTAATTCTGTATCATTTCTACCTTTTTTCTATTTTGCTTTTTTTCTCTAAATAAAATTTAAAAATTGGGTACTGGGATGTCTTAGAGTCAGGTGACTCATGATCGAGCTGAGATCACGGCCCTGCTGAGAGCAGGGGTGCTGAGCTCCAGACCCTCGGCTGGAGGAGGCGCTGAGACAGGGAGTGGAAACAGCCAGTTGAGCTGCACGAACTTTGGTGAGTGACGAGAACTAGAATCCCCAAACTGGGAGGACTGGCTGGGCGACATTTTGGAGTTGAACAGGGCCGGCTTGAATCAAAACCTAAGGCAGCATCCACTGATGACTCCTAGTCCAAAGCAGATTGGTGGGATCTGCTTGGGCAGGGCCACACACCTGGTTGAAACCCAATAGCCAGGGACGAGGCTTTTCTGGGCCAGTGGCATCCCCAGGGAACACATAAACTTGTTGAAGCATAAACTGGTTGACTGGCACAGGGGGAGGAGCCAGCTCTCAGTAAGCAACTTGCAGATCTGCAGCGGACTGGGGGACAGTACTTCCCTAGCAAGTGCACTGCAGAAAAAACTGTAAACAATAGGAAAGGCCCAGAGACCTCCACCACCCACCTGTCTGAAGGGGGCTGAAAACATGACAAGGCAGAGGAAGAGCAAAAGGTCCCCAACTGCGGAACCAGGGCAAGTGAGTCCAACAGAGGTAAATGCAGAGGAGGTTGAGAGCAGCAAACCTGTAATGTCAGAGACAGCCTCATCGGAAATAAAGAAATACATCCGTGACTCATCGTTGAATTTAAATCTGAAATTCTAACTCAGGTGAAGAAAGATATAAGAAGATTAATAAAAGAAGTCCTGGGTAATCCTCAAGTAGGCACAAATGAAAGAATAGAGGAACCCAGAGAGAGGAGAGAAGCCTTTGATGAAGAATATAAACAAAATCTAGAATATCTGAAACAGATCCAAAGAGAATATCAGGAAGTGAAAAACTCCATTGAAACCTGGCAAACCCTTTTAACAGAAACTAAAGACAAACTTTCAAAACTTGAAGATAGATTTGCAAAGTATGATCGTGAAAGGAAGGATCTCTTAAAAATAACAAGGAACCAGGAAGCAATGATACAAAGGCTAGAAGATGACAAGAGGATTTATAACCTAAGAATAAAATATGTGAATGAAGATGCAGCAACAAATAC
>PVLA01012384.1:0-19354 GCA_004027455.1 Hydrochoerus hydrochaeris | reverse complement strand
GTCAGATAAATGAGGCATATAGAACTCCAGCCAGCTACAACCCAAACAGATCTACACCCAGACATATAATAATCAAGATCCCAGAAATCCATCACAAGAACAGAATATTAAAAGTGGTCAGAGAAAAGAAACAGATTACCTATAAAGGAAAACACATTAAAATCACAGCAGAGTTCTTGATGCAAACCATCAAATCAAGAAGAGCTTGGAGTGAAATATTCCAAGTCCTGAAGGAAATTAACCTCCAACCCAGAATGATGTACCCTGAAAAACTGTCTCTCAAAATTAATGGAGAGTCAAGACATTTCCACAACAAAGAGGAACTGGGGGAGTTTGTGACCACCAATCCAACCCTGCAAAGAATACTGAAGGACATTCTAGAGAGAGAGAAGAAAAATCACCAGGGTTCCAGGAATAATGGCAGAAAGGCCTCAAAGAAAGGGGCAGACAGTAGAAAGAAGGAGAAAAGTAAACAAATAACAACAGAAAAATAGCATGGCAGAGATAGGACAGAGAAAATTGGTTATATCACTGGTTTATCTTGACTAATTTTATTTGAATCTGGTAAGCTTGAGAGTGTTGAGTCTGAGAGTAGGGGCAACTACTCTGAAGATGACAGGATTCAATAAGATACCCATTCTGGTTTGATTGTTAACTGTCTTTGAAGTCCTATAATGTCTCCAATGTTTAGATTTTATTAATAGTGTAAAGCAATGCTAAGTTTATATTATATTTGATGATATAGACATTTTTATTGAAAATAACAAGAGACATCATAGTGACTACCGTAGATCATCTGGTGTTGTGTTTTGTATGTTCTTTTCATTTCGTGTTTCTCTAGGAATTTGTATTGCTGACTTGTTTTGATTTGTTTCTCCCTCTAATACAGAAAGGCTAGGTATATGTGTAGAGACTTATACATGTGTAGAACTTCTAAGTAGTTTACGAGAATGGATTATAGGTATTGTAAAGAAAAAAAAAGGAAAAGAGAGTATTCTAAAGGATATAACTGCATGTATGTTTGAGTGTGTGGAATTAATAACCATGTTGCTAAAGTTTTAGTTAGATGGATGAGCAAAACTGACTGCAGTCTCACTGTTTGGATGTCCACTTTGTGGACTTTACTTTTGTAACTTGAACAATTGCATCTAAGAGGAAATTATGTAATTATCAACTAGTGATTTTTTACTGGTTTCTATTTTTGTTTTTTTTCTGTTTTGTTTTGTTTTTGAAATTTTGTATTGTTTCTACCCTCTTTCTGTTTCAAAATTTTTTCTTTAAATAAAAATTTTTTTTTTAAAAAAAAGCAAGAGGAGGAAAAGAAAGTACTCTAAAAGAGATAACTATATGTATACTTAAGAGTGTAGGATTGATAACCATGTTACTAAGTTTTTGTTGGATCAGTGAACAGAACTGTTTGCAGTCTCACTGTTTGAATGTTCACTTTGTATTTTTTAATTTTGTAACTTGAACAACTATATCCAAGAAGACAATAT
This sequence comes from Hydrochoerus hydrochaeris, assembly GCA_004027455.1. NCBI lineage: Eukaryota > Metazoa > Chordata > Mammalia > Rodentia > Hydrochaeridae > Hydrochoerus > Hydrochoerus hydrochaeris. The sequence goes on along the minus strand of PVLA01012384.1, from coordinate 17,858 downwards.
GTAATGTATCATCAAATAGTGATTTCTTACTGTTTATTTTTTTTGAAATTCTGTATTGTTTCTACCCTTTTTTCTGTTTTGCTTCCCCTGCTGTTTAAATAAAATTTTAAAAAATTGGTTTCAAAGACTCAAACTATGAAGACTCACATGTTCCTAGCAATAAATCATAAGTGCTTACCATTTCTTGCCATATGTAAGTTTTTTTATTTAAGTATGCCATGCAAATAGAGAAGTACATATATTTTAAGTAAGAAATTCATTGACCTCTTCATACATTTTTTAATAACATAAGAGCTTGCTCATAGGCCAAGGCTAGAGAGGTGCCAGAAAGAAAGGAACAGATGAAAACTGCGAGAGATTTTGTACTGCGACAGATCAGTCCCAAAGACAGCTATAATATCTCTCATCCCATCTGTTTTTCTGCAATCTGACCTTTCTACTCTCCCATCAAGGTCTAGAGTTTATTTCTCTCACTTGTATCTGAGTGAGCTCTGTGAGTGCTTTGACCAATAGAATATAACAGACATGCTACTTTGCTATTTCTGGGCACAACCCTTGTCTTGTTAGCTTCTTGTTTCCTGTTAGAATATTTTCCCCTTGGTATGTTCTTTCTCAGAAACCAATGCTAGATTATAAGAAGTTGAAGTCACATGAAGGGACACATACAGGCACTCTAGTTACATCCTAGCTGAGCTTCCCATCAACATCACTTGCCTGTCAGGTAAGTGCACCATCTTGGACATGTTTACATCAGTCAAGAACGCAGATATGTGCAGTCCCCAAAAAACCCAAATTCAGTTGTTTGAGAGATTCCAGGGTGAAATTATCAGCTATCCCCCATTAACCCATAAAATTATGTGAGATAAAAATAAGCTGTTAATTCCAGTAAAGTTGGGGTAGCAGGCTAACCAGGAACAAATAACTGTGGTTGGTTCCAGAAGAGTAATTATGGAATTTGGCTTTATCAGGAGGAAAGTGAGGACCACAGAAGAGTAAGAGGGATTATAGGTCTGTTTTCTGAGTCAGGTAGGAAATTATAGGTGAGACTGAAAGCAACATTATTTGGTTAAGAAAGAGTCGGGATAGTGGGTTTAAGAAAACAAATATTTGGAATATCAGATATGTGGACATGTAGATAGAGCCCAGTAGAAAGGTCAGTGACATACTTGAAGCCCATTCTGAGGTTGTAAACTATAAATGTGAAGAATACCATCTGCATGGGGCTTGGATTTTACCCAGCTGTACTGAGCTGTTTAGGTCAGAAATGAGAAAGCATGAACTGATCTTGGATTACAGTTTTTAAAAGTAGGTGTAGAAAGAAAAGAGTGCAAGACATTCTGGAAGATGGTAGTTGAAGCAACAGCTTTAGCATTTATGGGAAAGGAAATGAGGTTGGGAAATGCCTAAGAAAAGAAACAAAATAAAAGAATTGCAGAGATTTGAGGTCAGTAAAATTAGCTAAATGAGTGAAGACACTGAAAAATTGGGAGAAATATTATTGACTCATTTGATTTGTAACATCACTAGTCATCAAGAGTTCTACCTATAAAACATTTAAAGAATAATTTAATAAACAGCTAATATTTTTCACTTGTCAGTAATTTGCAAAGTCCCTGATTAGAAAGATGCTCACCACAGTCAGACTGAGGACTTATTTGCTCACTGCCAAAGGTGTGGTGGAGATGGCTCAGATCAATTTATAAGAGCCAGCAGTGTACATTTCTTTCTGTATCTGCATTCAGTGATATCCTACTGGCACCTTGAAATTGGCCATGGTGAGAGTATTTATACCAAAGAAATTCATAGATGTTATAAATCAAGGCTTTTTGTTTCCAGAGAGAAGACTGTTAAGCATTTACCAGCATACTACCATTCATACTTGCCCTATACCCTGCTTATCACAAGAAAGAGAATTTCATTTTGCTTATTTCTTATCAGGGTATACTATTAACTTATGCCTTATTCTGTGGAATGGTACCCAAAGGAAATAAATGGAAGATACTAGCTGCATGAAACACAACTGTTGGATACAAGGTAAGTGATTTATTACTTGTGAAGACATACATCTGCTTTTTCCCTATGCCAGGACATTCCAAGACTGAAGGAAACAGGCAACCTGACAAGCTCAAGTAAGCACCGTTCAGCTATGTGAAGACATAAGCCCCATTCAGGTAGGTGCAACTGGAAAAAGAGAAGTAACTGTGAAATGTTTATTTCAAGGAGAAAAATCTATACATTTTTTTCTTGGCTGCTCAGTGAGCCTGTGGTGGAGGCAGTGAAGGTCAGGGGCAGGATTTCCCTCAGCTTATGTGAACAAACCCACTTACACTGCTTGAGAACCACAAGACTAAAAACCTACCCCCAAAGGGTCGCCTTTTCTTCTGCCTTTGGTTTACAGACACTGTGACACAGACACTGAAATCATCCTAAATAAATCAACCTTTTAGGAAATGATTTAACCTACCAATGTGCCCCGTAGTGTAGCTGGTACATGACAATGTAGGGGCGAGACAGGCATCTTCTCCCACTTCATCTTACACTGATTTCCAGCTCAGTTTCCAAATACGGTCTGCATGCCTCTCTCTACCTCATTTTGCTTGAGGATAGTAACAAAAATGAACAAATTAGCATAACAAAAAGAGAAGGTTACTAGAAATATGAATGAAAACATAATCCTCTGAGGATTTCAATCTGGTGGGTTTGAAATAAGGCACAAAAATTTTATCAGCTGTGCAAAGCAAACCTGAGAATTTTGAGCCATTACTTAGCATACTAAACTATATTAATATTTTTCCCACTCATGCAATAAAAACTGATTGAGAATGGCTTAGATGTGACTATGAGGGTGATAAAGCTCTTTGTGATTCACTCAGAATTGCAATACTGACTTGAAAGATTTCATTAAAATTAGAAGCATTTTAGCTTGTTTTGTTTCTATTAAACAGGAACACTTTAATGTATTTTATTTGGGAGAAAATTAGAAAATATGAATATGTAATAATTTGTTGAAATGCACGGTGATATTTTTGAGAGAAGAAAAAAGCACAACTTAAACTCGGTTCTGTGACATTCTTTATTCAAGTGGCTTCAGAGATAATACCATTTGGCATTTGCAATTGCCATGTTAGTCACTGGACAGCGTCTTTCCATATTTTTCCTTGAATACAGTAGGATCCGACCATACTTCCTACTGAGAACAGATGAAAAGTGAGGCACATAGTAGATTCTATTTAATGGTGATTCTGTTTAGTGAATGAAAATTACCTAACAGGGAAAAATAATTTCCCTCATTTTTCCTTTCAAAAGCACTTATTAAAATGGATTTTTAAAAATAGATATGCAATGGTACAGCAAATTAAACTAGCTATATCAAAATAACAATACACTGTAAGATTTTGAAAATACCCAAGATTCTTTTATTTTATATAAGGGGACACTACCATAACTGTGGATATATATCTTTCATTACTCCTAGATGATAAAATTTGGCAACAAGAGGGGCTTTAAAATTTCAATAAACTTTTCCCTGAAGAAAAAAAATGCCATAGAAAGTACATGTGAATGTGGAGATTAAACGTGGAATGTTATACACTGAATGTTGGAATGTTTCTCTCTCAGATTCACATGTTAAAGCCTAATACCCAAGATGATGTTATTCAGAGATGAAGTTTTTGTAGGTGGTCAAGCTTAGACACAGTCCTAAGAATGGGCTCCCCATGATAGGATTAACGCCTTCATAAGAAGAAGTCCTGAGTGCTCTGTGTGCATATTTATTCACATGCTCTCTCTCCTCTCTCATGCCTCCCCCTCTTCCTCCTTCCTTTCCTTCTCTCATGCAGGATACTGCAAGAAGGCAGACATGTGCAAACCAGGAAAAGAACTCTCACCAGGAATTTATTATCCAACACCTCCATGTTGGACTTCCAGTCTCTGGAGTTGACAAATAAATACCTGTCATTTAAGCTACTGGTCTGTGAGATTTTGTATCGCAGCCCAAGGTGATTAGCACAAAATCTCTGCCCTCAAAGAGCTCAGTCCAGAGGGATAAAGGAATATACACATGATTCCAATACTATGGCAGAGCTATATATAGAGTGCTAATGCAATGCATTGGCAGGACGATCTCCTTCTTCTCTGGGATTTAGCACACAAAATGATGCTAAAACTGTGATCACATGTTAAAGTGATTTTCCCAGGCCAAAAATTGGTTGGCAGCAGAGCCAAGATATTACCCAAATTTTAGGTGTACGCGTAATGTCTATATATGTGTAATATATTTTTTACCCATTAGTTTAGTGAATTTTTTGTTTCAGTATATGCTAATGAACATAAATATATTAGAATTATCAAATAAACTAAAATATGTTTTGAAGAGTTTATCTGAGCCAATAGCAATTCATCAGTCTGGCAGTCCCAATCTTAAAGTAGATCAAGGACCCTACCGAAGAAGAAGTATAAAGGCAGGTAAAGAGAAAGTGTAGAGGTAATAGAGAAAAAATATTTCATCATTACAATGATAAAATTGCAGTATTTGTTCTATGTTGCAGGAAAGTCCTTAGTGCTACAAGCTAATTCCCTGCTTTTGCTTGGATGAGCTCAAATTCTGGTTTTTGGTTTTTTTTTTTGTTTGTTTGTTTTTTCTTTTAATACTGGCATTTACAAGGAATATCTTGTTATATTTTGCTTATGTTTGCAAATCAAGCAAGGTAATGATTGCATATATGACCTGAGTAGCTTTGTCTGCTCAGGTATCCTTCAGGCCTGGTCCCCATTTTAATTTATTTTACCAGCATTTCCATGAATTATTTTATTTTACTCTCCTCTACCCAGTACCCTAACTTCTATGAAAAGGCTGTCTTTTAGATACATTTTCTAACTTACCCAAACTCAAACAGATAATAAACATCAGAGCTGGACTTTAAACTCAGAACCTTGTAATGACAATATTTTAGAAGGTAAGAAATGTACATGTACAGCCAAGTGTGGTGAAATATGTCTATAATCCCAATACTTTAGAGGGTGAGGTAGGAGTATTGTTGTGAATTCAAGGTGAGCCTGCACTACACATTGAATTCAAGGCTAGCTTGAACTACATAGCAGGAGCCTGTCTCAAAAAAAAAAAAAAAGATAGTATAAGTACTTGGAAGAAATTCAATATCGAAAATAATTTCCATCTGGTATCTTCTTCCATATGACATGCATTGAATAAAATACACAAATTATATAGTTTTCTCATCAGTAAAGTCATGGTAATACCTTCCAAATAGATGCTATGGTAAAGAAGAATCTTCTGCTCACTCTGGGGAGAGTGGGGGTAACCCGGGATCAGGGTGAGTGTTCTCCTTGCTCCTCCATCCCCTTTCCAGACTGGTAAAACCTCCTTCTTTGAGGTTGACAGCTTCTGCTTACATTAGCCTCGCACCACAACTGGTACTATCATTGCTTGGTACACCAACTGAGGCCATAGTTTTAAGGAACTATGATGTCTTCATGGATCATACATCCAGCATCCTGGCTCTTGGGTTTCATCTTATCAGCTCCTTTGCTCCACTCAGCTATTTGCACTGCCACCACCCACTACCCTACCATTGACTTTGCCATCACAATTAGAATCACAAGTTATGTACCCTCCATTTTCTGAAAGTTTTTACTCCCTCCCCCATTTGTCAGCTTTTCCATCACTGAGACAAAATAAGCAACATCCATGATTTAAAGGAGGAGAGGTTTATTTGGCTTACTGTTTCTAGTGGGTGTAGTCCATTGTTGGTTACCACCAGGACAGAAATAGCATGGTGGACAAAACTGTTCAACCCATAACAGCCGGGTCATTCCCCCACCGACTCACTTCCAACCAGGCCCTACCCCCTATCAACACATTCAGTTGCTGAATTCATCAGTGGATAAATCTGTTAATGAGTATAGTGCCCCCATGATCCAATCACCTTCCAAGACATCTGACTCTGAACACATAAGCCTTTTGGGTACATTTTGGACTTATGCCATGACACTCTCCAAATTTGAGATCTGCTGATGGGAAGTAGGGTCTTTGGAAAGTGATTAGATCATAGAACCCTCAAAAATGGGATTAGGACCCTTAAAAAAGAGGCCTCAAGAGCTTCCTTGCTATTTTGGGCTTGTGAAGACACAGTTAGAGGATGCCACCTATGAGCCAAAAAGCAGGCACTTACCAGCTATAGAATCTCCCTTGATCTGACACATCAAAGCTTCTGGAACTGTGAGAAATAAATTTCTGTTGTTTATAAACTACACAATCTATGATATTTTGTTATAGCAGCCTAAATGGACTAAGGTATACTGCATTCTTCAGGTACAACACCCTCTCCTTTCGGGTTGCTTGTTTAAAGAGCCTTAAAGAAATTGTTCTTTAAAGGAATGAAGAAGGACTCTTTATCATAATGAGTATCTTCTGTCTCAACTCTTTCACTTTTCTGTTTACTCAGTTTAGATTCCAAGTTCCACCACACATTATCCTCTTCACCTTTTCCTCCTTCCTCATGGACAAAGGGAGAAAGAAAAATTCCCTGCTTGGAGCTGCACTGGCCTAGCAGGTATCATAATGAAAGACTGTATTTCATCATAACGGTTCAATAGCTGAAGCTGATAAAGAACCTTGAGTGGCTTAGAAAATCAGTTGGACCTACCAGAAATGTCTTTCCTGACTAGTAATTAAAAAAAAACCTTTAAAAAATTAATCTTGTACAGACAAATGGATGCTTTCCCTCCTACACACAGTGTTAGTTTTTAATTCTTAATTAGCATAATCACTACTCACTGTCCAGACTTTCAACACTTAATGATCTCTTCCCTTTGGCTAACCACTCAGTGAATTTGTTCACTGGTCTGTTTTCTGGCCTGGAGTGATTTTGTATTTTTTTAAAAAATCTTAGTGGTACAGGATATTTGTTTTGTTCTTTGACAGTGGCAAAAATATGAACTTAAATAATTTTTTTCATCCTCCTTCTTTGGTCCTTAGTCTGAACAGCTAGGAAAAGTTGCAGAAAAACAAAACCAAGTCACAAGTTTTAATCACTATATAAATATATAAAAACACCAATTTACCTCAGTGGTTTCAGTAAATGGAACTACCAAAATTATCTGAAACTCCAAGCATTATTTCCTAGTTGTTCAGTTACCAAGTTAATAGCATATTTTCATTTCTACCCAATTTAAGAATAAAAAAAAACTTGACACAGTTGCATAACATGATTGCTACTTAGAATTTTACATTTCCCTGATGACTATATTTATTTATTTATAAATGGTTCAGGCTGGCCTTGAACTTACTATGTAACACAGGCTGGTCTCAAACTTGTGACAATTCTTCTGCCTTAGACTACCTAGTGCTGAGATGACAGGTGTGTACCACTATGACCACTTTATACTTTATATTGTACTATTACTTGTTATGTATTTCAGCTAACATCATTCTGATTCTCAGTCCAAAATTTGAGCTTTTCATTTGTGTTTCATTTTACCTGCTCTAAATCCTATCATGGTGGTTAATCTGTCCTAGATTTGATTTAATACTTGAACTCTAGTCCAACACAGTAACAAGTGTCCAAAGCCTTTACAGTTTCTTTTAGCTTATAGGTGATAAGCATTTTTAACTTTAGTAGTCAGGCTTAGTTTGACATGCCATAATTCCACACTGATTTCTTTTTTGTTTTTTTCTGTGCTCTTTTTTATTCCTATATAAAAGATGAGGTTATATTAGTCAAACCTTTGCCAAAAATATACCCATCTCTTTATATTCATATACATAGTTGACAAATCAGAAGGCAAATGATCCTCCTTCTCAATAGTCTTTTGACTCAGAGCTTATCTGAACAATGTTAATACAATAATACTCAGTTGAACAGTAACTCTAGTGATAAATATCTTAGCAACCTGCAGCTTTTAGCAAATTACCTTCAAAGTCAAAGAATTTTTAGCCATCTGTTTTCTAAAAAAGGTTACCTTCTTGACACAGACTACAATATTTTTACCAGAATTAAAACAGGAATTTTATGTATAACTGGTTTTCAAGTGATCATAAATACTTTAATTTAAATGAAGATATATGAACTTACAGATACTATATAGTGTTCTTGGCATTCATTTGAAAAGCAGGTACTTTCAATCTTATATGATCTGAAAATTGTAAATCACATCCATCTACAAATTATGGAAGATGCCTTCCATCAAAGGGAGAATCTGTGTGTCTTTCTCTTCAGTCTGGATTCTGCCAAATGACATTCTGGTCACAAATATAACACAATGGAAGTGATGTTGAGTGACTTCCGAGGCTGACTTGGAGATGACCAAGTAGCTTCTGTCTAATTCTCTGGAGATACTTATACTTGGGTAATTCAACCAGGTGCCACATAAGCAGTTTGAAGCTGTCATACTGGAAAGCTCATGTAAAGGCATTCTGATTGACAGCCCTGCTGAGTTTCAGCTGACACAGAACCCACTGCCAGCCAGGTGAGTGAGCCAAATTGGAAACATACCCCAAAGAGCCTGCAGATCATTGCAGCTCAGCCAACACCTGACTGCAGCTGCATGAGAAATCCTAACTGACAGCTGCTCAGCCAAGTCCTTTTTGAATTCCTGACCTACAACACTGTGAGCAAAATTAAAAAAATAATTTTAAGCAAAACAAAAAATTGTAAGCTGCTAGATTTAGTGATAATTTTTACATGGCTAGTGACCAGAACACATGGATAGTAGAGTCTTTAGGTACCTTACTGTCCTCTATGCATTGTTGCATGGTCTAATTTATAGCCTTGGGAATGGCATATTAATATTTCAAAAGGTGTATACTTTTACAGATTAAAGTCTTACATTAATATAAAGAACTAACTTCATTTGTATTTAAATGCCCCTAAAACCCTTTCTATAAGCATTTTGGAGCAGTAAACACAATTGGAATAAAATAAAAATATGTTGACTTTGCTAATTCCTTTTATTGTGCCTATTGTTTTAAAAAAGATTATTTTTAATCTTTTAAATGCTTAGAGTCAAGGATCTTTGTCTAACTTAGAGTATATTAGTTACCTTCCATCTTCCTTTCATAAACTCAAGAATGTGAATGATTTTTACTACTTTGATTATGTGTTCTAGGACGGTCAGAATTTTCAACAGATGAGCTTCAAACAGGTTTACCTTTTTGTTTTCATGATTTTTAAGATAGGAAGATCTTATTCTTGCAAGGTTCTAGGGATTTACTCATAAGGGCATAGGTGGGAAGGAATAAAGTTATTGAGTGGCAAAAGGTTAACTTTTCTGGTGAACTTACCTGAATTACTTTTCATAGCTAAAAAATATTCTGAAGATCATTGACTTTTATAAGACCATGCAAATATAAAACTTTATAGAACTGTACTGTTAAACTAGACTTGACCAGAAGCTGGCTTCTAATTTGAATTCTCACATAGGGAACTGCAACCTAACCTAGTAAGTGAACAAATTACAACCTATTTTAAGAGCATATTCTTGTAATAAGTAGCTAACTCTCTTTCAGTTATAGCACTAAAGCTTCAGCCAATTATAGGCAGCTAACTGATCATCTCATGCCCAAATAAGGCAAATAGTGTAGTGAGATATAACTAACAAAGCTGTTTCTGTAAGACACCTTTTCTTCTTTCTTTCTTTTTTCTTTCTTTCTTTCTTTCTTTCTTTCTTTCTTTCTTTCTTTCTTTCTTTCTTTCTTTCTTTCTTTTGTTCTTTCTTTCTTTCTTTCTTTCTTTCTTTCTTTCTTTCTTTCTTTTTGTTTGTTTGTTTATAAATGCTGTCTGTCTAGGTAGCTGTGTGGATCTCTCCCTTGGTCATGAATCATTCTTTGTTCAAATAAAGTCTATTGCATTAATTTGTCTAAAATTGTTGTTTCAACAGAACCATCTCATCACATAAAATCTATCAATTGATTTAAAATTGAGTTTTGCCATGGAAACCAAAGGAATAAAATTTATTTTTCTCCCTAATACTTTTATAACTTTCCATTCCTTTTTGATGAGTTGTGGAATTTCTATTTGGTAACTTTAGTCAGGGACAGTTCTTTGAACTAGTTAGAACAAGTACTCTCAGAGTATGGCATAGGCACAAAACCAGATAGGTATATCAGTGGAACAGAAGATAGAATCCTGCTACCACCCTGGCACATTCAACCACCTAATCTTTACCAACAGGCTAAAAATACACTTTACGAAAGATAGCTTCTTTAGAAAATGGTGCTGGATAAACTGCTGTCCACATGCAGAAGATTGAATCTAGACTCACATTTCTCATCATGTACTAAACTAAAATAAAAAAGTATCAAAGATTTAAACATTAAAACAAAAACACTATGCAATAAAATAGTACAACTCTTGAAGACATAGATGTAGGCAAGGACTATCTGAACAGAATTCCAGCTGCACAAAAGTAATAGCAGGAATCAAGAAATGGAACTATATCACATTAAAAAGCTTCTTCATAGCAATGAAAACAATCGGCAGACAACATATAGAATGGAAAAGATTTTTTCCATCTATATCTTGGACTAACATATATCTAACATGCAGAACAAATATCTAACATACAGAAAGAACTCAGAAAAATTAGATCTTCCCAAATAAAAGACCCAGTCAAAAGATGGGCGAGTAAAATGAATAGATATGTCTCAGAAGAAGTGCAAATGGCCAACAAATAAATGTTCAGCAGCTCTGGCCATTAAGAAATGCACATTAAAGCAACACTGAGATTTCATTTTACTCCAGAAAGAATGGCTCTCATTAAGAAATCAAATAATAAATACTGGCAAGAATGTAGGGAACTTTTCTGAATTGTTAATGTGAATGTATAATAGTTCAGCCACTGTAGAAATCAATATAAAAACTCCTCAACAACTAAAAACAGAAATTCCACCCAGCCATTCTTCTTTTAGTATCTTCCCAAAAGATTTAAGGACATCCTATTACAGTGCTACATGCATATCTGTGTTTATAGCAGCATGACTCATAATAGCTAAATTTTGGAAGTGTCTTATATTCCCACCAATAGATGAATGGAAAAAGAAAATGTAGTGTCTAGTTACAAAGGAATATCATTTTGCAATAAAGAAAGACAAACTTGTAGGAAAATAGTTGTACCTTGAGACCATAATGTTAAGTGAAATTAATGAGACCCACAAGCTTAAATAGTGCACGATTGCTCTTATATGAAACACCCAAAATATAAACAAAGAGCAAGATAAGAGATATATAATAGGAAACAAGGAGCTAGGTCTTTTGCAAAAGGGAAGATGACCATGAGACAGAGAAAAGAGGGAAGGAAGAAAAGAGAAAGGGATGAAGGTAAGAATTAAGATGTGTTATGTGCATGTACCAACTCCCCATGAGGAATGTAATCATTTTGTACTGCAAATATGTACTAATAAAAATAAAAATATAAAAAATGTGTGCCTTGGACATGCTTGGAATTCCAGAAACCTTTTCAGAAAACCTAAAATGAAAACTATTTTCATAAAAAATTAAGACTTCTTTTGCTATTTTTCATCTCATTCTTTTGTGAATGTATTTTTCTAGGGCCTGCATGATATATGATATTGTAACAGGTCAAATTCAGAATAATACATGAATGAGAACCCATTATATGAGATATAAAAATGGCTTGCAAACATGTAAAATAATGCCATTTTCACTGCTGTGATACAAAGCTAATTTATAAAATTATTAACAAGTAATAGGTGCATCTTCACAAAAACTATATCAACATAGAATGATTATTATATTTAATGAGTTAATAAACATTTAAATTTTTCTCAGTTTTATTTTCTAAGGTAAACATTGATAATATTATACATACAAACAAATATGTTTTGAGAGCCTCATAAAATTTTTTAAAAACATTTTATGAAGCTAGACTGAGATCAAAATATTTGAAATTTTTGTGTTAGGAATTTATCTGAGGAAATAAACATTATTTTATCAATTTTTACTATAATATTTATATTGAAATAAATAGATGTTTTTAGGTAAATAAAAAATTTAAGTTTCTAAATCTATGTTTTGCTGCAAATTCTCAAAGATTCTATTAAGACAAAACATTGTGGTATAATGTCTGAACTGACTGATAGATCTTGGTGGACCAAACACACCCAACACTCTCAGAATCAGATTCTGGCTAGTGTAGTGTGTGTGTATGTGTGTGTGTGTGTGTGTGTGTGTGTGTGTGTGATTGTTTGACACTTTGGCAAATACTCAAGAAAAATTTCATGTACTAAATACTATTAACAGAAGAATTAAGTTATGTTTCTTTTCTTCTTAGTCAAGCTGACAGCAACACTATGGTGGTGGTTATTCATGATTTCTTTATTTGCTTAGCAGAGTGAGTGACATAATAAATGGTCATATCTTTCTGTTCCAGAGGTTCAATGCCTTTTTCTTTTTAATTAACAAAATAAAAACATTAAATCACTTTTGATTAAGAAGTACTGAATGGGGTTAGAAGTAGTATAGTAAAAATAAACTATCCTGACCAACTTGAGGTTTCAACCAGTTCCTCTTCTGATTATTAAATTAAAGAGAATGTGCAATTGTAATTGTTTAATAATGTGATTTAGATGTTTGCAATCTCATTTTTAGATTACAGCAAGCTTTTTTTTTTTTTTTTTTTTGTACCGGGGATCAAACCTATGACCTCATGCTTGTCAGACAGGCACTTATGTCCCTGAGCTAAATCTCCAGCCCCTCTGATTTTTAGATTAAAAAATGTGGAAACCCCAAAGAATGTGGCAAAAATGATAAAACTTTAACAATGAGGCTTCTTTGGAAAAGTTCCATTCTCATAGGATTCTCTGAAAGCCCTTCAAAGAAAATTAAATATTTGATTATTATCATCTACTTATAGAGTGATTTGAAGGTGCATAAAAATTGTAGAAAAGGTAAAAAGACTCCACTGTCTTAAAATAATATTAAACTGTAGCTTTATAAACAGTGCCTCATCAAGACTTGTGAGTCAAAATTATACTCTTTACTTTATAAACTCTTACGTTTTTTCAGTCTTTGAAATGAATTAAAGGGTGATATTTACATGCCTACTGAAAGATAGAGAGGCTGTATGTCCAATGCGCTTTTTAGAAAATGTGCCTACTTCTATGTACTTTCATTTAGTCAACAAAGATTTATTGACTGAGTAGCATTTGTCTACACTTGATAATGGACTGAAAAAGAGAAAGTGTCATGAAGGGCATATTCTAATAGAGTAGCTAAGTTAGTATTCAACATAGTTTTGAGTACTTATAACTGATAGGTGGAAAAATAAAACAGAGAGTGATGGAACGATTTAGATAGGATGGTCAACAGGCTTCTTTGATGGGTTGTTTGCAAATGGCCACATCCTCCTACCTATATCTTATATCTGCTTCTTTGAAATGTTATTTTGTTGATTTTCCCATCAAAAGGTAGAGAATATGTCTCTAGTTTCTGAATCTAGTCATGGTTGTGTGATCTTCCATGCCAATGGGACACTGGAAAATAGTATACAGCAGAAAATTGAAGAGTAACTGGACACTGGGGTGTTGCCTTTCTCGCTTGTCCCCTAATTGTGGAAACGTGGTACAGCTGCTCTAAAGATGGGATGAAGAATTAGAGATCAGTCACGGACTCCAGATTTCTTCCTTCTTATCTCACATTTGTGAAATTCTTGGGTCTGCAACTTTCAGCACACTTTGAAAAATTCCACTGCTATTTCACCAACTATTTATTCTGCCCTCACTTTGGAGAATTCAAATTAAAGTCACTTAAAATTGACCTATAGTTGACTTTGGCTCTGTTAATTTATTTTTCAGCTTTTATTCTGAGTTCCTTTCTGACTTTGTTTAATTTCTATTTACTGATACTTCCTCTGCAGTTTCCATCTGTTGTTAAGTCTGTTTTGTTTTGTTTTGTTTTGTTTTGTGTTGAGACAAGTCTTGCTGTGTAGTTCAGACTGGTCTTAAACTCATTATGCATCCCAATGTAGTCTCAAACTTACAGCAATTCTCTTGCCTCCACCTTCCAAATGCTGGTGTTACAGGTGTGTACCACTATTAATCCAGTTCTGTTCTGATTTTTAAAAGGTAATTTTGTCAACTCTAGAAATTCTCTTTGGATACACTTTATCTGTTCTATTTCTCCCCTCATTACATCCATATTTTTCTTTAAATTCTTGAACATATTTATCATAGCGTCTTATTTCATCATCTCTGTTATTTCTGGGTCTTTTTCTATTGACTGCTTTATCTTTGGGGGCTACTGATTATATTTTCCTGTTTCTTTGTGGATCTAGCAATTTTTGGCTGGAAGTTTGGTGATGTAAATATATTGTTTTCCATAAACCTTTGGCAAGTGGAGTGACTGGATAAGAGACCCCAAACCAGGCAGCACATAGGTGCATGAGCACACACATGCCTTTGGCAAGTGAAGTAATAAGGGAGACCAACAATGTGAAAGTGTTGAGCAAATGGACTTAGTAGACATGTGCAGAATATTCTACCCAACACCATCAGAATACACATTCTTCTCAGCTGCCCAAGGGATGTTCTTCAAAATAGACCATATACTAACCCATGGAACATGCTTGAGTAAATGCAAAGAAATTGAAATTACCCCATGCATATTATCTGACCATAGTGCACAAAAATCGAAAATTAATGACAAAATAAATCACAAAAGCTCCACAAATACAAGGAAATCAAATAGCACCCTATTTAACAACTAATGGATCACAGAGGAAATTAAGGAAGAAATTAAACAATATGTATAATCAAACAAAAATTCAAATGCAACTTACTGGAACCTCTGGATGCAATGAAAGCAGTCCTCAGACAGAAATTTATAGCAGTGAATTCTCACATCAGGAAAAAATAATGAACACAAATAAACAACCTAATGCTGTACCTCTAGCTTCTAGAAAAAGAGCAAGACAAGTTCAAAGCCCATATAAGGAAGGAAATAACAAAGATTGGAGCAGAAATTGATGTAATGGAGGCTAAGAAAACAATACAAAGAATTAATGAATTGAGGAGTCAGTTCTTTGAAAGAATAAATAACGTTGATAAACGTTAGCCAACCTTATCCAAAAAGGAAAGAAATGAGTCAAATTCATGTGCTGAGGAATTACAAATCCTGTGGAAATTCAGAAAATCATCAAAACCTACTTTGAAAATCTTTACTCTCATAGGATGGAAAGCACAGAAAGAAATAAACAGATTCCTAGATATGTTTGAATTACCAAAACTAAATCAAGAAGATATAAAAGTTCTAAATAACTGATTATCAGTTAATGGAATTGAAAATGTAATTAAAAACTTACCAACAAAGCAAACCTCAGGTGATGATGGATTCATTGTTGAATTCTACAAGAAATTTAGACAAGATTTAATGCCAACACTCCTAAACTTTTTAATGAAATTGAAAGGGAAACAATACTTCCTAACTCATACTTGGAAGCATGTATTATCCTAATATCAAAACCAAAGAGGACCCAACCAAAAAACAGAACAGAAGACCATTCTCCCTAATGTGCATAGATGCAAAAATCCTCAGTAAGATACTAGCAAGCAGAATGCAGCAAATCACCATGAAGATTATACACCTTGACCAAGTTGGATTTAACCCAAGAATGTAGGGATGATTCAACATACACAAATCAATAAAGGTAATACACCACATTAACAAACCCAATGATAAAATAACATTATCATCTCAATATATGCATAAATAGCTTTTGACAGAATCCAAAACTCATTCATGATAAAAACCCTTCACAAAATTGGAATAGATAGATGGTCTTTACATCAATCTGATAAAAGCCATGTATGACAAATCAATAGCCAGCATCATACTAAATGGACAAAATCAGGTACAAGACAAAGATGCCCATTCTTACCACTTCTATTCAATATTGCTCTGGAACATTGGCCAGAACAATTACACAAGAGAAAGAAATAAAAAGAATAAGGACAGAAAAGAAAGTTAAATTATCATTATTTGCAGATAACATGATACTCTACATAACAGACCCCAAAAACTCCACCAAAAGGCTTCTAGATTTAATAACCAATTCCAGTAGCATAGCTAGATACAAAGACAACACTCAAAAATTAATAGTATTCCTGGTACACAAATAACAAACTCACTGAGAAAAAAAATCAGGGAAACTGTGCCCTTCATAAGAGCATCCTAAAAAATGATATACTTAGGAATCAAACTAATGAAGGAAGTAAAAGATCTATATAATGAAAATTAAAGTACTGTAAAAAAGGAGATTGCAGAGGATATCAGAAAATGGAAAGATAGCCCTTGCTCATGGATAGGAAGAAACAGCATAGGGAAAATGGTCATACTCCCAAAATTGTTGTACAGATTCAGTGTAACCCCTTAGTATACCTCACAGAACTAGAGAAGACATTCTTAAAATTCATTTGGAACCAGAAGAGACCTAGAATAAGAAAAGAAATTTTGTGTAACAAAAGCAAGAAAGGAGGCATCACAATCCTTGACTTGAAATCATACTACAAAGCTACTGTAATAAAATCAGTATGATACTGGCAGCAAAACACAACACAACACAACACAACAACAACAACAACAACAACAAAAACAGAACTGGGGATCACTGGAACACATTAGAAGATGTATATACAATTTCAAACATCCTCAACTACCTTATCTTTGACAAAGAGGCCAGACATGCTCACTGGAAGAAAGACAGCCTCTTTAAAAAACGGTGCTAGAAAAACTGGCCCTATATGTCCAAGATGAAAACTAGACTCATGTCTATCACCATGCACTAAACTAAAGTCAAAATAGATAAAGGATGTAAATATTAAAATGGTAACACTAAATCTACAGGAAGAGAAGAAGTGAGAAATCTTGAATGCATAGGTGTAGGTAGAGAATTCATGAAAAAAACCTAAACTGCCTGAAAACACTTCAAAGCATAAACATGTAGAATCTCATCTTATTAAAATGCTTTTGCATATCAAAATAAATTGCCAACAGAGTGAAAGACAACTTACAATGTGGGAAAAAACATTAGGCAACTGTCTCTCAGACAAAGGACTTATGTCTTGAACATGTAAAGAATTGAAACAAAGTCAGACCCTCCCCAAATTCAAAGATGAGCCAATACAAAAATGGGCATCTGACATGAATATGCACTTCTCTGGTGAAGAAATACAAATAGCAAATAAATACATGAAAAATGTTCAACATCTTTGGTCACTCAAGATATGCAAATTAAAACAACACTGAGATTTTGTCTCGCCCCAGAAAGAATGTCTATCATCAAGAAATCAATAAAAATATTTGAGTGGCTGTGCGGGAAAAAGGAACCATTCTTTACTATTGGTAGAGGTGTAGACTGGTATAACCACTACAGAAATCAGTGTGGAGATTCATCCAAAAACTATTATTAGAGATCCTATTAAACCCAGCTATTCCCTTTCTGGATATTTTCCCAGAAGAACTGAAAACATCATACCACAGCTATGTATGTGCATCAGTATGTGCATAGTATCACAATCTGTGATAGTTAAATCTTCCAAACAACTTAAATGCCCATCAACTGAGGTGTGGATAAAAAAAGATGTGGTGTTTTTATACAATGGAGTATTTTCAGCCATAGAGAAGGATAAACATGAGACTTTTATAGGTAACTGGGTACAACTTGAGATCGTACTCATAAGTGAAATAAATCTGGCTCATATGTGTAAATATATTGTTTATTACTTTAGTGTAAGAAGCTGAAAGTGTAAATAAGATTCAAAATATACAATAGATAGTGTGAAATGAGAAGGAACTGTTCAAAAGGAAAGAGAAACTGGGAGAAGGGAA
>PVLA01012383.1:0-44907 GCA_004027455.1 Hydrochoerus hydrochaeris | reverse complement strand
TTTCCTTTTTAAATTTCTTTTTTGTAAGCTGCATATATACAGCCAGCATGTCTGAGGTAGGGAAGAGCAGGTTGAGGAATCAGCAGGTGAGACGCTTGCCCTTGGGGTAGGCAGGGTGCCTCTAGTCACCCTTTGACCTCTTAAGACCGCAGGGTTTAGTGTTTTAACGCTGATGTCCAATTTTTCATTGTCTCTTCCTGTTTTCAGCAACGTGGTGGTAGCCTGGGTCACACAAGGCCATGTGTGTCCACTTAAGCATGTCTGCAAATGAGAATCCTTGGAGTGTAAACTAGTCATCAAGTGATTTATTCTACGTCTTGGTGACAAGACATCCATCCTGGCAAATGGTGTAGGGCCAGCACAAGTCAGACTCTCAAGTTAGATACATGACTGTTGTTCAAAAGCATGTGAAAAGTGTGAAAAGTAGACTTTTTCATGACCAGATACATAACATCAAATTTACCATTTCGACTATTTCTAAGTGTACAGTTCAGTGACCTTAAGTTCTTGGGGTGATCAAAAATATGGTGAATATTTACATTTTAAGAGTATTACAGTAAAAGACATTGCCGTTAACCTCCCTCGCTTTGAGCACACTTAGCCCTTGCCGCTTTCTAAAGTAGTTCTGGAAGTCTTCTTTCATGAGTGTCTTTTTGAGTGTGACCGACAGTACGGTGAATGCTGCTGCTGAGGGCCACCCAATGAAAGGCAGGCCCCTGAATGCATTGACACGTGGCCTTATCCACCTGATCCACTGGGTTTGGTGCTGTGCTACTTCCAGCTCTCTCTGAACGTCAAAATTACCATAAAAAGTAAGCATTTTGTCGTGCTTTTTCTTTCTTTTTTTTTTTTGTACCGTGACTCAAACTCAGGACGGACCTTGCAGTTGCCAGGCAGGTGCTGCACCGCTGGCCTCTGTCCCCAAAGAAAAGGAGACGTTTTGAGCTGTTTCACATCAAGGCCGCCCAGCGGCGTAACTGAAGACACTTATGAAAGAACTTCCAGAACTGCTGCAGAAGGTTGAAAAAAGGAATGAGGTAAGTGTGTTTGAAGCAAGGGGTAGTGTTTGAAGGGGGTGAATGACAATGTGTATTTTTATTTAAGCACGTCCTATTTTTCAATATGAAAATACCTCATACACTAACCTTCTTTTTCAACCAAAACCACCATCCAGCTGCAGAACTTTTTCTAGCATCACAAACTGAATCTCTGTAGCCATCAAACAGTGTAGCTCTCTAGTTCTCTCCTTGGCAATCTATGCAGAATCTATTCAGTTCTTTGCGTCCCTATGAATTGGACCACTACTCTGGGCGCCTCATTGTACAACATTCACTGTTTTGTGTCTGCTTGATTTCAGACTTCACCCATGATGTAGCCTATGTCCAACTGCTACTCATTTTTATGAACGAATAGTACAGAATTCTATCATATGTGTTCACCATGTTTTGTTTATCCATTCATATGCCATGAAGCAGTAGCTCATTTTTTGGGCATCTTTTTTTTGTCATTCTTAAAATTTAGATAAAATTGTATGTATTTAACATAGATCACAATGTTTTGAAGTATATTTATATTGTGGAATACTTCAATCTAGCTACGTAACAAATGTATTATCTCACACTGTTATTGTTTTTATGAGCACTTAACATTCACCCTCTGTATTTTCCTGACTGTATTGTCAGAAAGCATCGTCATCATGCTATATGACAGGTCTGTTGAAATTATTCCTTTTATTTAACCAGAATTACATATGCTTTTACCAGCATTTTCTTTTTCCCATTGAGTTTTAACAATCCTACCCTCTGGTAACCACCATTCTATTTTCTACCTCCATGACATCAAATTTTATATTACGTATGAGTCATATCAAATAATATTTGCCTTTTTGGGCCTGGCTTAATTAGCATAACATCCTCTGGGTCCATCCATGTATACGGTTAATTGTATCCCATTATGAGGTCTATTGCATTTTCTTTCTTTATCCTCCAGTAGATGGACATTTAGGTTGATTCAATATCTTGGCAATTGTAATAGTGTCAGTCAACATGGGAAAGTAGATAATGAAATGCTGATTTATTTCCTTAGGATCTATACCCAACAGTGTGAGTGCAGAATCATTTGTAGTGGTTTTGATGTGCGTGTCCTTAATGCTTGGTGAGGATGAACATCTTTGCTTGTGATTATTGGCTACTTGTATATCTTCTTTGGAGAAACATCTGTTCACATCTTTTGTCCATTTTAAAATTAAGGTTTTTTTTCCTCATCAAGTTATATAAAGGGAAAGTTCTTGGATTTTTAAACTAGGTAATGGTAACAACTTTTAAGGTATTCTATTGCCAGCAAGCAGGACTTCCCCTCCTCTCATATCAAATCCAGTATTTTCAAGTTTGTATCTGGAATATTCCAATCTCTTCTTGTCACCTTGACAATCCCTGGGTGTTCTGGTCCAAAGACATTCATGCAAATACTGTGGCATCTGGTCAGAAACAGGGAATCCCAAGAAAAGAGAGTTGTAAATCTGGCAGCTGGTCTGTCTCAATCTCTACTGTCAATTCGGGTACAGGGCCTGAAATATAGAACCCAACCAGGGCTTCTGTACTCTAACTATCTTCCAACTGCTGTTGGACACTGCTCAGCTTGGCCTGCCTTATTGGCACTTCTACTCTCTGGCTGTACCATCATGAGGGAAAACAGGGTGGGCCTCTGAACAAAGCCCCATGGAATATCCAAAGCCCAGTAGGTCTATCTTACTCCAGCTCCTCAACACCCCTCAACATCTTCTGAATGGTTTTGAGGGTCCCAAGCAGCAGGTGCACTGTGTGGTTCTGGGACTTGTCCTGTTGACGTTGCCTGGCTCTGGCAGTGTTCCTCCACCACACTTAGTTCCCACCAGGGTCTGCCCCAAGGCTGCCGACCCTGGATGCAAACACACCACATCCAGTCAATGCCTGAGCTGTTGGCTTCAGAGCTGCATGAACTTCATGCGTGGTTCATTTTGTTGTTCTGACTTGTGTTTGCTCTGTGATGGTAGCAAGGTTACTACCAGTCAGGAATGAGCTGTATAGATAGGAGTTAGGAGGTGTCTGATGGATAGCACGCACGAGTTGATCCCAGACTCCCTCTCCTGGTGTGAACATGACAGCCCAACTGGTCAAAAGCAGCATATTCATAGTTTTTCTCTACCTAGAGTATTTTATTTCTCTCCTTCATTATGTCTCATCTGCCCATCATTGCCAGCTGTGACCAAATCTCAGGGTTGGCACATATTAAGCTCAGACTCAAATTTGAAGAGGAAAACCCTATAGGTCATCTCCAGTTACTTGTCTACTCATTTTCCTCTTGAGATGGGTTCCTGAGGTGTTTTTCCATGTTTCAGACTGCAAGATCTAAATTCTATTTCTCCAACGAGAATATTTCCATGGATTTTATCATTTTATCTGAAAATATTTTGTTGGGCTTAAAAAAATACGTTTACATATACATATTCATTTCCCAACCCTCCCAGGGAGATTGCTGAACCTAGAGAATTTAATTGAGTCTGGAGTCTTCCTGGAATAAGTAAAAGAACAGCCACTAACTGGTAATGTGATACATTTACTATTCTGCTAGACGCCTCTACATACTATTCTAACAAATTCCTTGGGTGGAGAAGAAACCAAGGCTAGTTTTTACAACAGTGGGACTCACAGATGGGGATGGGTGAAGGGCTGTGTTCCTGAAGGAAATATTTCCTTTTTTTGACTTGGCTTACATTTGTATTATGATCAAAAATGGGAGAAGCACTTATGGTTAACTTAACAGAGCCATTAGTGAAAGGACCCTTAGAAATCCATCCAAACCTTTCATTACATAAATGAGGGAACTTCTGAGATGGGAAAAATGTCTCATCCAACTGCGAATCATAGGAGCCAAGTGCCACTTGTTCATCATCTTGTGGTCAAATAATTCTGTGTAAGTAATTCTGAATCACAGTTCTTATCCCCCACTGGAGTCATGGCCATACTGAGTAGTGATGGTTCATGGTATTTACTTTTCCAGGATTAGTATTTTAATGTGCATCAGAAACCCAAAACATACAAAGAAGAAAGATTAGCTGGTAAAGATTAGCTCTGTTCCAACATTATCTAGGGAACTTGATGGACAGGGGCTCTTAACCTAGAAGGGCTTTAACTCTAACATTTTATGATCTCTTGGAGTCACATGAGTTATTTTATGCATGAATAGGTATGTGCATTTTCATTAAGGATAGGACATGGTTTTGCTTGGGCTCCCTTTTTTTGGGTGAGAGAAAACTGGAGAATAACAGTAATTTTTTGGTTTATTTTCCAGGAGCTCATACCCAGGTCCCTTATAGCTTCCACAGTGGTTTTTCCATTTCTCTCTTTCTCCATCTCAGCTTTCTTCTGATAAGGTTCAGATGTGGGGTCCTTTTCACTTTGTGGGAAGGAAACTATTAAGGATGGCTCAGGGCTCACAACTCCCTGTGACAAAGGCCCCTCGGTCCCCACATGGCTCACGCAGACAGGCCTCATCTACCATCCATGGGCGTGAGGGCTGGTGCTGCTCTGGTTTATCACTCAGGTCACCACTTCTCCCCATCCTGACAGTCACAGCCTCACACAAACCTGTGGTGATGGTGGGCACCAGCAGAAGGCAGATGAGAAAGCAGGTGAAGCTACAGCACACCAGCTGTTGTGGGCCATTTGCCTGACAGGAGCAGAAACATTAAGAAAGGTGTTCTGGGAAGTAAGGATCATGGTACGGGTATCCTATTAAGTGACATCCCAGGCTCTCTTGGTTTAACTCTTTTAACTCAGGGAGGCAGAGTGCCTGGCTTTCACACAGGAGCACATTTTTTGCTTCATCTACACAAGTGTACCTTGAGTATTTGCCCTACAATATAAATGTGTCTGTGCTTCCTCTCTTTTATGGAGATACATTGTTTTTGTGTTCATTTCAGCTTCCCAGGCTACTGATGGAAATAGCAATTCATTTGGAACAAAACCAGTTCTATTCTCTGCAAAGCATGTCTTGTACACTGTATGGTTAGATCATGGTGTGCCCTTCTGTGAAGGCACATCCTCAGAGATTACTGCAATTTCATCAGTCACAGCTCAGGTGAGTCCCCACCCGGGCTGCTCTCAAACCCACCACGATGGCTCCTTTCCTCAGTCTCAGCAGCTGAGAGTGCCACTGTGTACTCTGGACTTGAAACTTCTGCAGAATTCCATAGACTCCAAACTTGTTTTGTCTTCCTTTTTGAAATTAAAAGAAGCAGTATGTTGAGACATTGTAAAGGAAGTAGTAATCTCTCGTAAGACTCAGACAAAACATCTCACTAGAAGGACAGAAATTAGACAACATTTTGTGCAGATGAGACCTTTCAGGAGAAGGGAAGGAACCGGCTTTCACTGTAATCAATTTGAGAGCTTTATTTAGTGCTTTGCTGAGGCTCCTGATGGCACCTTGGAGCCTGCTTAGAGGAATGGGAAACTCCAGTGCATTCTGTGGGAAGGTCAAATGCAATCAGATGGGGTGACAGTTGCAAGGAGGAGCAGAAAAGCAGGGAAAAATGTTAGGTGTGCTGGTGCCAGTTCAGCTTAGCTTCTTGTCTGGGGGAACCAGTGCTGGGTAGTAATCTACCACTTGATCCTATACCCAGGAAGGAAGTCCTCCTGCTGGCAGAATTCCACCAATTTCCCCACAGGTCAACAGCAAGATTCAGGCAGTCTGTAGACATCTAGGAGATAAAAGCTATATATCTGACTTGGAGCACTAAACAGAGCACCTAGGCAGACTTACCCTGAGCTGGGCTGATGGAGAGGGACTCCACCATTCCATGGTGACATGTGTAAAACTCACAGTGAGTTGATGGCACCAGAGAGTCGACTGCCAATGTCAGCAGCTTTCCCACCCATTTGTGCTCAATACCCCATGCTCTTCTCTGAATCCCAGGAGGCAGAGCCTGGCTTGACACCTCCCAGAATTACTTGTAGCAGGCGGTTCCAGATGAGATTCCAGAAGGTGGGCACAGGCAGAATCAATATTATTGCCCTTCTGGCAGTGGTGGTCAGATGAGGGGGTTTTCATAAGTGGGAGGCTTTGCAGTGGGGGGCAGGTGTGATCCTGAAGTGACCTGACTCATTGCTGTTGGCAGTTGTCAGCAGTTTGTTCTGTGACTCCTTCAGCTTCTGGGCCCTCTAAAAGCTGCCAGTGAATGTGACAGCTGGAGGGAGCACTCTCCAGTTCATTCTCCATCTTCACCTTTATCTTCAGTTTTCCAACAGTTTTGTCAGTACCTATCTTATTTCTTTTCTTGTATGAAATATTTGGAGTATTTTTCTTACCAATACTTGACCACTACTAAGAAGAGTGTACATATGCAGACATGTCTACCAGTGAGAGAGAATGTGAAAGACCAGTCTTTTCACAAAGAAAAAGAGCCTGAAAGTAGGCTTTTACAGACTATAAGCTGCCATCAATACTGCTTTTGATCAGACAGGCATTTGGCCATAGAGAGCCTAAGAATTTCTGGGCAGCAGTTATTTTATTTGAAAAGGTGTATTTAATTTCCTAAGATAATTTTATCTTTGAAATGCTGAAGAACAAAGCAAGTGAATTCAGCTAACTGTTCTGCTACTGTGTGTTTCTGAAAAGTAAGGTGTCACACTGTCCACGGTGCACTTCCAGTCCCGCTTCACCGTTTCTCTCTCCCCGTTGAACTTTGTGAAGTGAGACATGTTTGTCTGTCATGGTAGTGACAGGATGGTCAGCCTTTGCACCTTTTCCTCCTACAATTTTCCCAACCCAGCCAGAAGGTCTCTCTCTGGTGCCCCTGTGTGCCTGAGAATGCACACATCCGAAGACGCTTGGCTATCATGGCTTCTGCTCCTGATGGCGATGCTCAGGAAACTCCTTCTACCACTTCCTCCTCCAGACATAGGGTGCTCTGGCTCACAGCAGGTCCCTGAGGCCTCCTCCAACCCTACAGAAGCCAGTTCACTGCCTGCCACCTAAGGGAAAGGCATGTCTGCTACATACCTGACTTTGTTTTATTGCATTCCATATTTCAGACATTCATTCAAGCTAAGTGGTGGGCAAATACAAACTAAAAAACAAGAATATAGGATCCCTCTTAGAAAAAAATATAAATATATCTTTAACTGATCCCCTGCATTGGTAGATTCCATATTTATGGGCTCAACCATGGATGGAAAATATTTTTTAAAATGTGTTGTACTGAACAGATTATTTTTCTTGTCATTGCTCCTTACACAATACAAAATAATAACTATTCACACAGCATTTACATTATATTAGATAGTACAAGTACCCTAGCAATGACCGAAAGTATGCAAGAGCCTGTGTGCAAGCTGTATGTAAATGCTGCCCCGTTTAAGTAAGACTTAACTCCTGTGGATTTTGGCATTAGCTGGGGCTCCTGGACCCAATCCCTCATAGTTACCGAGGCCACCATCTATAAGAAGCAGGAGAGACATCACTGGTAACCGAGCTGTGTCTAGGCAGCATGTTTAGCAGGTGTCTCTTTGGTCACTCACAGAAGGCATAGCAGGGACCATGACAGACAAGCATATCTAACTTCATGAAGTTCAGTGGGGAGGGAGAAACATGAAAATGGAGAGGCTTCTTTGTAAATGGAGAAATTGGCCAGAGGACATAGAAAACTGCAAGTCAGAGTTTGCTAGGGAAATAAAATCAATCAATATATGATACGTAAGGGAAGAGATTTATCATGAGCGATTGGCTCACACTATTATAGAGGCTGAGGAGTCCCTCCATGTGTCATGTGGAGACTGAGGAAAGCCTCTGGGTAATTCAATTTGACATCAAACATCTAAGAAGGCGGGAAGCTGATGATGTAAATCCCAGGCTAAGGAAATCGTTTTATGGTCCAGCTTAGCTTTGAAGGAAGGATGCAAAAGGGGAAAACTCTTCTTTCCTCTGCCTTTTTTTTCTATGCAGGTCCTTGATGGATTAGATGATGCCCATCCACACTGGCAACGGTGATTAACTTTACTGAGTCCACTGATGAAAATGCCAGTCTCACCCTCCATCCCATGCAGAAACATCCAGAAACAGTGTTTAATCTGAGTACTCCATGGAACAGTCAAGATGCTGTGGTTTATGTATAACTTATCCCAAAGCCTCTGTGCTCCTAAGTGGGCCTTTGGAAGGTAAATAGATGATGAAGGTGTCGTAGCTTAGTGAATTGGTACATTGATGAGTTAGAGCTAAGTATGATATTTGGAGTTGAGGCCTGTTAGGGGAAAGTGGGCCACTGGGGGCGTGGCTTGAAAGAATATATATCCCTCTCTCCTCCCTTGATCACTTTCTCTGCTTCCTGTCTGCCATGCCATGAACAACCCTCCTCTGCCTTGTCACCTGGTCTTGGAGCCAGCAGGGTGTGGACTGAAATCTCTACAACTATGACCCAACTAAATCTTCCCTCCTTGGAATTGTGGGTAATGGGTATTATGTCTCAGCTTCAAGAAAGTGATTAAGATACAAGGTGACACATATAATTAATCTGTCTGGTATATCAGCAAGAGATGGACCCTTCTGGTCCTCCAAAATAATTTCTGAATCTCCAAAACGAGGCCCAGGCCCTGAGTGGTGATGCATTTCAGAAGGTGATGCCTCCTGATGGCCACCAACTGACTAGTCACCTTCTGATGTCACCACACCCTCACTGTCTATAATTTAAAAAAAAAACAAAAAACCGTTGGTGGTAGTCACTACACCTGAGAAGACAATGTAAACCTACTGAACAGCCACGTTGGGCTGGCTTCTGTGTAAGGTGTTTTACTGTTATTTTATTTTTTGTTTAATTCGACTATGCATGAGCAGCATTTTCATCCACATTTTACACACGACAACACTGAGCCATTGTGCTCTGGTCTCACAGCTAGAATGAGGCTCTCGGCTTTGAACTCAGGATTCTGCTTCCCAGGACAGAACTTTTCCTCGGTGGCCACCAAAGCTGTGCTTGGAGGAGCTGGTGAAGGACAGGAAATGTAGTTTGAGGCACTTGTGTTGAAGTGGAAGAGCTCTTCTTAAGTAACAAAATAGCAACTAGGGAAATTCCCCCAAAGCATGCATCCTCTTGGGCTTTGGGCTTCCATTTTATAGAGCATGTGTTTAAAACCAAAATCCCTCCAGAGTCCTCTGGTGAGGCTTTTTCTGTCTTTGAGAGATCTGTGAAAAGATACTTGTTTCTGCTGGGATCTTGTCCACAAAGGAGTGCCTTGTTCTCTCTGGACTCACCGCTGCAGGAGCAGAAGCTGATCCTCTGGGCACATATGTTCCTTTTGGTCCCAGCCTTTGCTCGCTTGCCTGAATGCCAGAGCAGGGATGATGGCTCTTGAGGTTGTCCAATAAAAGAGAGGCAAACCAGATTTTTGATTTGACTAGAGATAAGGGGATGGCAGTTGACATTTTCCCACCATTCCAGCCCCAGGATGGTTGACAAGAAGCAGGAGATGCAGTTGAGAAGAGGCGTTCCCAGAGCATCTGATGTGGTGTCTTTCTTTGGAAGACATACTTAAGTTTCTGGGTTAGCCCAGGGAGAAGTCTTTCTTTGATACTCTGTGCCATCTTGCTCTTTTGAGCTTTCTTTAAAGGGATTCTGGGTGGTGCCCTTGGGAATGCTTCTGACTCATTTTACTCAGTAGCCATTTGTATTCAAAGGGGGTAGGGCTTTATATAGATTAATATATATATATTAACTAATAACATCTCTAATGTTTGCAACAGTGCAGCCAGAGAAGGACATTATTGTCTCCATTTCACAGTGAATTGCTCAAGGTCCTAGGGCTGGTGAGACTGGAGATATTTCCAGCCAAGGTCCAGATCTTGTGGACTTCACTGCTAAGAAATGAAATGAGTGACTCTAGAATCTCGCTGAGTAGCTGTAATGTGGAGAGTGTTGCAGTTGGAATTGAGACCTGCTGGAATAGTAGCATTAGATAAGCAGAGAGGGGGAAGGAAGGTGTTATGGATAAAAACTGGTGGTCAGCTTAACACCAGCTGAACTAAATCAGCATGGTGCTGAGTGTAGTTGGCCCACCGAGGAAAGTTACCAGCATAAAAGAAGACGTGGAGAGGATGAGCGTGGCGTTGTGGGTTCTCCTAAGTGTTGCTGCTTGGAGCCATTGGTTCTCCTGGAGGAGTTTGTCATGCTGGCTTCCCTGATTTGAATTTGGCCATTATCATCAGAGGAGCTTGGGACCTTGTCACTGAGAATGAATTGGGCTCATTTTGGGGCGCTTTGGTCTTACTTTGAGTATTGCTTCCTGGCTCTGGAGGGGAGGGGGTGTGCTGTTTAATCTACAGAAGCTGTTGTGCTGGTTTCCAGCCCACAGAGTCAGGTATGGCCGGTACAGAGGGACTGTCTGCACATTGGAGAACTGATGGGTCCAAAGGAAGGCCTGGACCTCGCTGTAGTGTCCCATGCAAGTCCATTATCAGAAGGCCAAAGAGTCTGCACTGGAAGCCAGGAGACAGCGTCCGAGGTGAAAGTGAAGACTGGAGCTCCTCCCAGGAAACAAGCAAGCTGCCCTTGTTTCCCTTTTACACCATTTAGGTGACAGGCTGTCTTAGGGTGGGTCTTCTGTCTTCATTAAATATGTTGAAACCCCACATTACTTTGAGGGGCACAATCACTGTGCAGTTTGGGACATGTTCTACTTCTTTAGTGATCAGGTGATAAAAACATTGTATTTGCCACTTAGGAGTTAGCAATGCGATTTTTTAAAAAATAAAAAGTGTAAGTTTTCAGGACACAGACTCTGAAGTATGATATCAAGATAGAAAGATTAGGACAAAACGGACACGAAAGGTAAAGGACCAGTGTTTGCCTTCTTCTGTGTTCACATGAAAGCTTTGCTACAGATTCTCTGCACAACCTTACGGGATGGTTCATGTATTCACTTACTCAGCAGATATTTCCGAAGCATTTGCTATTGAGCAGTATCACTGAGTAAAACAAGCACCTTCTTACCTCTTTTGCGCTTTCATGGTTAAGACAGACAGTAAACAATGAGTGTAAAGAATCAGCAAATTGTACGATGATGCTGAAAACTGAATGCAAACGTGAAAAAGAGAGGCATGCAGGAGGTGGCAAGGGCATAAGGGCAGAGGCCTTTTTAAGGGATTAAGGTCCAGGGAAATTGTTTGTCTCTTTTACCACGTTAGGACCCAGAAGACTTCATTTATGGGGAACCAGCCCTCACAGGACTCCGGATCTGTTGGCACGCTGACCTAGACTCCCCAGCTGGGAGCAACCCCTTGCTGTTGTTTGTAAATTACTCAGTTTGAGAGCTGTTTTGTTATAACAACAGGATGGACTAACACAACTTTTCCTTGATTTCCTATCTTATTATGTATCTTATCTTCTGATTTCTTTGGTTTCGTTTTGTGCTTCTTTCTATTTCGAGAGGTGGATGCGTAGATGAGGAGTTGGCAAATGTCTTTTGCAAAGGGACAGGCAGTAAATATCTTAGGAGGAAGAGGCTAGAAAGCAAGGTAGCACAAAGGAGTCATGATAGTTAATCAAGCGGGCATGGTGTGTTCCAGTAAAATCATTAACGAAACAGGAAGCAGACAGGATTTGGTCTACAGGCTATGGTTTGCTGACCCTGGATTAGATGAGTGATTTTCAATCTTTTGTCCCCTCTGATTCTTTTTTCTGTCTTCGGCTGATGCTTGTTTTCCATTTATTTTAAGACAGCTTGTAAGTGCTCTTGGAAGCATTTTATATTGGCTGGTTTAAAAATTTTGGTTTTATAATTCCAACACCTGTGTCAGCTTGGTGTGGCATGTATTTGGTCATTTTTTTCCCATTCAAATTGAGATTTCCCTGATTCTTGGAACAGCAGGTGATTTTTCAGTTGAAACCTGGACAACTTTGGTACCATGCCACGGGAATCCAGTCTTATTTACATGTTCTGGTGCAGGAAGACTCCTCCAGCATTTCTAACGGGGGGAGGTAGGGTGCCACTCTAACTTCAGGTGGAGGTGGAAGCCTATGTCTCCTCACTAGGTTTCTGCTGAGACAGGCTGGGATACATATAGCTCACTGTGGTCTGGGGTCCTTTACTGACACTTTAGAGAGCAGCCAATCACCGCTGGGCGGTGTGCAAGTCCTGACATTTGCAAGGTCCTCATTGGTGAGGAACTGTGCCTTTTCCTTTATTTATTTTTTATTTGCTAGCACTGGGGATGAACCCCAAGGGTGTTCCACCAGGGAGACATCTTTAGCACCTATTACATTTTCTTTTGAGATAGAATCTTTCAAGTTTCCCAGGCCAGCCTCAAACTTGTCATCCTTCTGCCTCTGCTTCCAAGTAGCTGGGATAACAGGCCTGAGCAGAGGGGTGTCTGTTTACCAGCAGAATGGGGCAGAAGTCCAGGTTCCTGGGGCTCAGTACTACAGAGCAGTGATGAATATCCCTGCTTTCCACATTGCCTTCTCTGGTGTCTCCTGGTTGAGGGGTCAGAGAGTTTGTTGGCAGACTGATAAGAGGGAAGTCTAAACGCCCCACTCCGACTCTGCTTTTGGTGATAATGGACAACAATTTTATTTATTTTTCTGTTTGTCTGAAGTAGAGAAGTTATTCTCTATAAGCTTTCCATCTTCTTAGTATACATAGTACCTGGTTTTTGGTTAGCTTTTTGTATGCTCCTCTTGAAATCTGGGGCACCAAATTCTCTAGCATCCAGCCTGGCATATGTGAAGCAAATAGAAAATACAGGAACTTGGGATGTAACTGAATAGTCCAGTACTTGTCTAGCACGCATGAGAGGCTGAATTCAATAAAAAACTGAAAACAACAAAAAGAAAACCCAGTGAACATATTGACATATGGATCCCGAGGTCTCTAGCCAAATCTATCTTTTTCTCTTCACGTTTCAGATTCTTCCCTGTTTTTTTTTTTTTTTTTTTTGTGTGTGTGTGTGTGTGTGGCACATCTTATAAGAATGCATTCAGCATATCAATCCAGTGTCATCAATTTCTCTCCAGTAACTGTTTTTGCTGATAGTGTACATTTTGACGTATTGTGGTTTTTAAAATTATCATTTAGATGCAAATACTTTCCCAACCTCCTTTAAACTTATGGATTATCTAGAAATAATAGACAAGCATTTGGAGATTTTTCTAGATATGTTTTGTTATTTATATCTTGGTTCTGATATAGTCTGAGACATACTCTGATTTCATTATTTTTTTGGCTTTACTGAAGCTAGTTAAATGGTCTAAAATATGATCTGTTTTGGTTAATTTTCCTTATAAAGTTGAAAAGTAAGTATATTCTGATATTGATGAATGTAGTAAATACCAATCAAACCAAGTCAGCTGTCAATGTTGTTTAACAGATCACATTCAGATTTACAGTCAAAGTCCATGAATGACACAATGTTGGTTTCTACACAGAGGAAGTGGGGCACATTGGCTTTAAAGCGGTTTGCCCAGCATTTGAGGGGCTTTGGGGGTTCTTGGACACATCGTGCTTTAGTCGCAGGAAGCCTCATGCTGAAGATGCCAATGCCTGGTAAACAGATGAGTCGCAATCCCCTTAGCTTAGTTTCCGCTGTGACCACTTGCCTGGGGATCTTCAACCCCAGTTTCCTCTCTAGAGTGCCTTGTCCTTTCCTGCTATTTTCCACATCTCTGTATGGGTCCCAAGGTCTCTAGCCAATCTGCCCTTTTCTCTCCACATTTCAGATTCTTACCTTTATGCTTTGTGTATGGTACATCTTATAAGGCTACTTTGCCCACCCAAAGGGTCTCCCTTACCAGACAAGAGTTCATCTTTCAAAAGCCTGCTCAGCAGAGATCTGTGGTTCCAAGCAGAATAAATCTTTATTTCCTCTAGGTAACCCACTATAGAACCTCAGCAGATAAGGCAGTGAAGTGTCCAAGATGTGCTCGGGTGAGGACATTAGATGTAGTATCTGGTCCCCACTGTCAAGTAGTCTTCTTATGATACCATAATGGGACGTTTAGTACACAGAGCTGTCTCCTGCTCCCGGGTGCTTTACCTGGCTCCTGGTATACCTAATGCAGACTGATCCGTGCCTTCTAATGTTTCTGCTGCAATTATCTATCTTTGGACATGACATGCAATGGGGATTTAAGCATTTGATGAATCGAGTTACACTGAGAGTAGAGTTGTTACTTTTGGAGCTTTTTAGCATGTGCAGTGAATTTGGGGATCTTGATTTGTATGGAATTCCAGCCACACTTTATATCCTCAGGAATCCAAAGTAGCTCACATACAGGAATTGTACTTAGAGTCATGCATTATAAGAACTTATCTAGGCAATCATTTAATTCAAAGTGTTCATGTATTGGGTTGTAGAAATGTAAGATGAGCTTGGCGTTAGAAGTATAAAGCATACCTCTGGTTTCTCAGACTTTTGTCTAACAACTGTGGAAGCATAAAAGCAAATATTAAATAACTTTTTTTTTGCCATTGTTTTCATACTAGGTTTTGAACTCAAGACATTTGCACTGAGCTACATCACCAGACATTAAAAATATTTTTTTTACTTGTTTTATTTTTGAGACGGGGTCTCACTAAGTCGTTAAATTGCCCACGTTGGGCTCAAACTTGGCAGTCTTCCTGTCTCAGTCTCCCAGAGTGCTGGGATCACAGACTTCTAATCATGTTTTTAAAAACAGCACAGACAGTATGCAGACATATGAAAAATCACAAAGGTGGAACACGAATGAAAACCAATTTCCTTGTTTTACAGACCAGGGTAAAGGATAGTTTTGTAGAGTTCCTTCCCCTGACCGTGGCTGAGCAGGGATGAAGCCGCCAGCCACACTGCCCTAGTGTCCAGCTGGAGGACTCTCTGGTTGTGATCCTAGCTCCAGGTGGCTGTAGAGAAGCACAGACCGAAGAGTAGGAATTTGGGTTTGGACACCCGGTAGCCCGTTTGGAGCTGTGGAAGAGTGTGGGAAAGAAAGAGGAAACCAAAGGGAATGGAGGAGGGCTCCCTGCGATAATGAGCCTTCAGTTCAGGACAGCAGCAGTGGGTGGCCGCTCTCCTGGTCAGCGCTCCTCTCTGCGGAAGCCGGGGCAGCTTCGGTTCGAGAGACCTGCCTGGTGTTGCCAGTGGACCCTGGTACCAGGAAAGGGCCAAGTGAGGGATTTTTTCTTCACATCCAGACAGTGTCTCTTTTTAATTTCAGTATACCATGAAGTTCTCTTTGGTGCCTTTGTATTAGAGGGATGTTTTCATCCTGCTGGAAGAACTTTTCTTCAGGGACTGGATTGGAAGGGATGGAAGGAAAGAACCCCGCTGTCCTGCTGTGCGCTGCACCCCACCCACCCTTGCCAAGCACTGCCGTGAAGAATAAACTTGACTCTACCCAGAACGAGTCCTTGAGAGAATTCTGACCTCATAAGCAGAGGGATCTGTAAGCTATCTTTGTGCTGAAGTTGGCTGGCTTTCCTTGGAGGGAATGTTGTTTTGGGTTCCTTGATTTCCTTGGAAGGATATAGTCTTGGATGATTGGATCTTTTAAACTAGGATTCGTAGCAGAAAAAAAGCTTCTTCTAAGACTCATCAGAGAGCATTCAGTGTCATTTGTCAGCAAGTATGTGTGGCATGCTTGTGTATCCAGTGCTCTCCTGGGTCCTAGGGATAGGATGGAGAAGAAGCAGGTAATGTTCTCTTATGTTCTTGCAGGGAGATACCGCTGTGCATGCTATGTGTGAATAAAGGGTGCAGGGATAGTGACCAGTGCCAGGATGGAAGGAGGCTCTTTAAAGAGGAGCTAGAGAAAGACGGAGAGGTCTGTTTTAGATTTGTTGGCAGGACAGACCTAGGGGAGAAAGTAGTGATAGGTCGTGACTCGAAAAGGATGGAGGCAGCAGCCACATGAAAATGCTGGGGTACATCTCTCTCAGCAGGCTGAACAAGGGAAGGTCTTGGAGATGGGAGATTGGGGCCCTTTGGAAGGCTGGTGAGTGGAGTGAGGGGAGCTGAGTGGTTGGAAAGAGATTTCTGGAGAGGCAGAGAGGAACCAGACTGTGCTGGTCACTGCAGGCCATGGTGAAGACGTCAGACTCTCTGGAAGACAGCGGGAGGACACTGAAAACCTCACACCAGGAGGCTCCTGAGCGGAGTCAGCCCCGTCACCGTTGCAGGGCCGGCTCAGCCTCATATTCCAGAAGACGGAGTTGAGTTTGTGTCATCCTGACCCCTTTGTTCTGCTGGGCTTGAGCAATACTTCAATTATTAACAGAGGGATTAGAACAATAGCCTCATGGACCTCATAACCTATAATGAATCCGGTTGAAGATCAGAGCTTTGAAATAACTCCAGTTAGAAGTTTCCTTTCCAGTCCAATACTGGGACAAGAGGCCAAGCTTCTTGAAGAGCAATGTGTGTGTTTCCTTCCTTCAGACAGAATGACAGAGTTACCTTATGTCCTTTCCTCTCTGGTTGCTGAGGATGCTCAAGGTGAAATTGGTGGCCCCTAAACAGCTGTAATGTAGTCTTCTTGGCTTCTTTTGCCCATTCCTGGTCTTTCCTTATACTTGAGTAAAGATCATCCTCTTGGTATTCATGTTTTTTTGAAATCTTTCTGCATTAAAACAGGCACACATTTTGTTTTAGAAGCCCACTTCCCCAGATGGTCTTTAATCAGTCCCATGACCTGGGCTGTGGTCACTATTTTTCTCTGCCTTCTTACATTCCAGTCCTTTGTGGCCCTGAGAGGTTCCATGTCCTCCATATGCCTGGAAGCCCCTGCATGAATTTGAATTTCACTCTGGGAGTGATTAGAAGTTGCTAGAGGCCTTGGTGGAGAAGGAAAATGACAGGACTTAGACTGGAAGAGATTTTCTGTGACTGCAGGGTTGAGAATGGTCCTGTGTGGCTGCTATGGGCTGAGTGGCTTCTCTGATTTTCAACTCATGGCAAAGCCCTAATCTCTCTTATGATGGTATTTGGATGTGAAGTCTCGGGAGGTGCTTAGGGTTAGAGGGGTCACAAGGATGGAGTGCCCATAATAAGATTAGTGCCCTTGTAGGAGGAGAAAGGACAGTTAGAGCTCTGCCTTTTCCATGTGAGACACCCAGACAAGCTCTCTATCTGTCTGTGAGCCAAGTTTCTACTGTCTAGTGCTGTGAACTCCAAGGAGAAACATGTGGTGTAGGCTCCTGGGGCCATCATGCTTTGTGGCTCATCTACGTTAAGAACATTAAGTTTGGATGCGTATTAGCCACACCAAGCAGAGCTGGCCTGTCAGCATGGGTGTGGGGGTGCAGAGTTTGGAGAAGATCCTGGACTACAGGAGATGGCAGTCTGTGATAGGTCCCAGCCCTAGCCCTTTGGAAATTCACACAAGCTGAGTTTTACTTCCTGCATCTCTAAAATGGACACAATTGTTACCTTTAATGGCAGAGAGAATCACAGAGAATAACAAGGACAAATGGGTGTGATAATGCTTAAAAACAGCTGTGCCTTGCACAGATGTGTAAGATTTCCTTGCTGACTACTTCCCAGTGAAGGCAAATGAGGACAGTTTAAGGCTGTGCTCCTTGAAATGCATCCCAGGTTCTTTCTCCATTAGAATCAACCATCATAGACGGGCATGGTGGCTCATACTTGTAACCCCAGCACTCGGGAGGCTGAGGCAGGAGGATTGTTGTGAGTTCAAGACCAGCCTGGGCTACAAAGTGAGCTCAGGGCCAGCCTGAACTGCATAAAGACCCTGTCTCAAAAAGACAAAAAACAAAACAAAACAAAAAAGAACCATCATAAGCAATGTAGATTATTGACCTATTTAAACCTGTAGAATCAGAATTTCTAAAGGTAACACTAATTCAGCATTCATTTCCCCCTCTTCTCCAGCTCATTTTCTTGTGCCTCAAATGCTTGGGGTCTTAAGTACAGGGAAAAGCATCCCCACCAAGACAGACACATCTTGAGTAATCAAGAGTTTAGCTTACTTGTTGAGTCTACAATTAAATTTCTTTAAGAAGAGAATTTGCTTAGCTGATGACCACTGTCCTCCACCATGCAGCAGGGACAGGATCACATAGGGACGGTAGGTGGCTGTGGGTGGGTGACCTCTGTGTAGGGGCACAGGAGTGGACACAGGAGCTCAGAGCTCCACCTAAGCATCCCAGGGTAAGACCCGGCAGGTGATACCAGCTATGACTTAGTATGGCTAAGCCAAGGCATTCACGTTAAATTTTAAAAGTGAGTCTGGGAACTGGATAGGTGAGATAAGAAAGCAAAACCAGGAACTAAATGACAGAGTCCAAGTGGGGCCCACAGAGGAAACCTGGATAGAGGGCAGTTGATAGTGCTTGTCCTGATCTTTGCTGACCAGGAATCTGCAGGGGGATGAGCTGCTTTATGACTGGAAGAAGCTCCTTGCGGCCAGGTCCTGTGTGTGAGG
The DNA here is from genome assembly GCA_004027455.1 of Hydrochoerus hydrochaeris. Classification (NCBI taxonomy): domain Eukaryota; kingdom Metazoa; phylum Chordata; class Mammalia; order Rodentia; family Hydrochaeridae; genus Hydrochoerus; species Hydrochoerus hydrochaeris. The sequence continues at coordinate 26,462 of PVLA01012383.1, read as the reverse complement.
TTTAGCTCGGGCTGTTCATGCAGCAGGTACAGACTTGATCCATCCATTCCTGACAGCCCAAGCCTGGGGAAGAGCCCAGAGGCTGCATCCTCCCTCTGCAAGATCAGTCCTTCTTTGTTCTCTGCAGTCTCCCCTCCCCCCTGACTTCTCACCACCATGTAGGTGGCAACTGCTCCATAATGGACATGTTTTTATTATAGTAATGGTACCACTTTCTGCAGAAAAGAGCGATGCAATTTTGTTAATGAAAGTCATGTGTCGAGACAGGGTTGGATGGGAACTTCTGGGTCTGGTTTGGCCCTGGCTCAAAACCTTCCGGGAAAACACAAACTTTCAGGGCCACACCCAGAAAGTCCCCTCTACCTCTGTCAGGCCCAGCTGCTTTGCATTAGAGAAATAATAACAACTCTCCCAGTGCCCTTTCATAAATATGAAAGCGTAGTGAAATGGTTATTAGAAAGTCATCAATGGTACTTGTGTTTTCTTTTGGGAGGACTCCCACGGATGGTGAAATGGCACAGAATTCCACCAAGAGCTGGTGGGTCTGCAGAGAATCTCTCTCGCATGACTGGCCAAGGCTTGTTTTGCTGCTTGGCAGGTCAGCAGGTGAAACTGCTGATGGTTCCTTCCCGAAGCTCACTCAGGATCCAGAGAAGACGAAGGAGGCGAATCTAGCCCTTGCCCAGGTAAAAGTCACACCTGCTTACGAGAGTCATGGCTGGCATTAAGTGGACTAATGTGGATAAAGGAGTTAAACTTGTTGTGCATCCTATTTCCTGGCTTATTTTTCCTTTTCTCATCTTTCTATTTTGTCTTGTTTGATTCACTCAGTGATACCCACAGACTATTAGAACAATTCAGAGAAACTTTCTCCTGAGTCAAAACCTTCAATGATGAGGAAGCCTGTGTGATTTTCTCTTGCTCCTTCAATGCATTAATTTGAGCTCCTTCATGGTTTAGAACTCAACTAAGGAAGATAACTCATGAGGGCCAGCAGGGTCCATCCTGTGTGATGTGCTTGGAACATGTTACTCAGTAAACATGTGCTAGATACACATTTTAAAATAAATTGATCTCTACCATAAGGTTGAATATCCTTGAAAATAAGAAGCGTGCATATCTTCTGTTTTTGTCTTTTTTGGTATCCACCATAGTCTTGGGTGAGCATTAGAGATTAGCAGATGTTTGTTGATTGCTCAGTGAAGGTAGCGTCCATATTCATTTGTTAATGTACTTTTAAGTTTAGCAAGCTTTTATTGATTGGTAGCAAGCCAATTTCAGAAGAAAATCCATCTGAAGATAGTATTACAATAGTTTTGCAATCTTTTATATGCCAGACAGTATGCATAACCACCCCTTCATCTTTGCAATGGTCCTTGGAAAGTCTTAGATTTGCAGAGTAAGGAGTGAGTGTGGTCTGCTCAGGCACTGGCCTCTTAACTACAGTCTCTGATGAAGAAGGAATCCTGCCCCCGACTCAGAGGCTTTCCCATCCTCTAGGGGCCAGAACTGGGAGTGGACAGATGGCTAAGAAGGTCTGTGTCTGTAGGAAGACAGTTTCAGTGGACAGAGCTGGACAGGCAGGTGGGGTCTCTGGTCTGAGGCCCGGAATGTTGAGGGCAGTGTTCCGTCATGGGCTTCCCAGAACCCCGCAGCCTTCAGATCTCTCTTCTCGGTTTCCAGTGGGGGGCTCTGCTCTTCCCTTCTGAGGTCAGTGGCCTGGAGGAGGGGACTGCCTGGGCAACTTGCTGAAACTGCAGACTCTAGCGCTGCCCGCCTTCGAGATCGTGGTCAGGCTTCTACCCTGCAGTCCCTGGAGAGCGCTGTACGTCTCTGCTTACCCACTGTGACGTGGGCTGGCCCCAGGCATATTTGGGCAGCTTTTGTGCTAAGCTGAAAAGATTTTCTTGCAACACTGACACGATGTAGTTCTGGTATTTTCAATCCATCAGTCTTATCCAGGTTCCCTGAGTCAAGTGTCCAAGGCAACATTTATAGATTTCCAATTGTTTCTTGGAGGATATGGTTTCTAAACTGTATTCCTTCCATAAAACAAGAACAAAAAACGTCAGGGATGTAAGAATTGCTTAAGCCTTGGCCCCGCCCTCAGAGAATCCACTGTATTGAGAGAGAGCAGGAGAGGGACATAAAAGCAGAGCGCCTAGCCAGTTTGCTGGGAGGAATTACAGCTGCTGGAGACAGATTCTTCAGAAAGAGGACATGGCCCTTTGCGAACAGTTAGTTTCCAGGCCACTTGAAAGACAGAGTGGCCTGAGGTTCCTGCCGTGCTTATATCCGTTCTCTCTGTGTCCTCTCCCTGAATGCCATCACAAACATCAATGGCTTTCAGAAATGCACTCATGCAAACCAACTCCCAAATCCCTCTTCCTGGTTCCAATGCCTCCCCTGAACCCCAGACCTGACTGTCTGCCTGCCATCTCCTCTCCACTCCCTTGGTGACCCCAGAGCCACTTTCAGTCCAACACATCACCAAACAAATCACGCTCTTTTTTTTTTTTCCTTCCCCAAAGTGATCCCAGAGAGATGAAGGCAATCTGCTTCTTATCACCTAGTGAGCAAAAAACAGCAGTCAGTTCAAACCTAAGACTGTCTGAGTCCATCCTCACTCTGCTAGGGGCACCGTTTTTGGGAAATGACAGGAGATAGAGCCCCCCCGTTTTTTCTGGGTGCCATGTCTGCTCTCTGCTCTGTGGTGCCCTCTCTGACTGGTGTCTCTTAGGAGGCTCCTGTTCAGTAAGGAAGCCAGGGCTGATGACATGTCCCCTTCTTTGAGGCCTTTATCACTGAGGTGTGACCCATGACAGCAGAGTTTCACACTCTAGCAACACAGGTCCTCCTGACCTTCCTGGGTCAGCAGTTCTATCCCACCAGAATCTCTGGCTCCATATTTACATCCTGTCTATGCTCTGAATGCATTTCTTGGCTCCAGAGAGGCATCTGGGCTACAATCCACACTCAGCATCTGAGTTTGCGAGTTAGGCTGGACGCACAGGATGCGACTCAATTCAGCACACATTTACTGAGAGCTACCACACACCAGGCATCGTGCTGCTTACTGGAATTTCATTCCTGAATAAGACATTGCTACAGACCTCAGCCAGTGACAGGCAGGCAGGAAGGAGGCAGCATTGGCAGGAGGGGTGGTTTACAGCCACACAGCACTGGAGGCAGTGACGCTGGTACAAGACCCAGAATGCTGACCTACAGCAGAGGAGTGAGCACCTCACCCCAGGGGTATGAGGGGACTAGACAGGACCAACCAGCTCCAGCTCCATGCACCCTGAGTTTCTCAGTTAACCGACCAAGAATCAAGGATGCTTTCCCCCATCTCTCTTGGGCAGAGATTCTTAACGTATTTATGAAATGTACAGTTTCATGTATGCTGGTAGAAGACAGAAGATCCATGCGTCAAAGACAAAGGACAATTTCTTGCTCAGAAGTCACATGTTGAATTAAAACATTTCAGACCAAAAGAACAGCAGTTCTTTCTCTGTTACCTGTGGAACATTGGTACAGCCCCTCCCCAGGTTGCTAAAATCCACAGGTGTCCCAGTCTATTACACAGAATGACCCATATGTGCACAGAACCTATATGGACCCTCCTGCACATCACCTCTGGGTTATGGCACCCAGTGCAATGCAAATGCTATGCAGCTAAGTTGCACTGCATTGCTGACTGCAAAAGTAGCGTCTTGGTGCAGGCATGTTACTTTTTCTGGATGCCTTTGATCTGTGTTGAATCCGTGGATGAGCGCAACTGTAGAAGAGCCATGGAGCTCAGTGGATTTCCAGAACCTTTTTAGTGGCAGAAGCTCCAATCTGCATCTTACCAGGATACCTGCTGTGTAGAACAGATCCAACAGGAAGGAGTCTCTGACAGGTAAAAAACCATGATCTCCGTTAGCCCTCTGGATTTCCAGGTATGACGGAGGGGAGCGCCCAAGCCCAGAGGAAGGAGCTACGAGAAGCCACAGTGGCTCAGAAGCCTGGGTCGCCTGGCTCTGCTCCCTGGGGTGGGTGTCGGGCAGTCAGGCTGCCTGAGATTAACCATCAGCTCCGGGAAGCAATTATAGTTCGCACAGGCTAGATCTGCTCGTCCCATTCTCCCTCCCAGCAGGCTATGTCAAAACACGAGGGCAGGATTCTGCTTCTTCTCACGTTTTGAAACACCTGGCAGGCTTGTGTTTATAGAGCTGCGCGGGGCGCTGGCCGCGCCGTCGTCCTCACCCCAGCTCTCGCCCTGGCCCTTGTCCTGGCCCTTGCCCTCCTCTTGCCCTGGCCCTCGCTCTCCTTGGGTGCCGGCTTGAGCAGCAGAGCTGGCCTGGGGTGTCTCTGAGCCTCTGCCTTCCAACAGTATAACAATGTTATGCGCTGTGCAAACACCACCAGCCAGGAACTGACCTTGGAGCAGAGCCTGGGTCTCTCAACCTGGGATTCTTGTGGTGGGGAAAACATGAAGCCTCAGGATCCCGCTGGCAGACCGGAGTGGGCTTTACTTTCCAGCTCACTTTCACTTCAGTTTCCCTGTCTGAAAAATGGCAGAAGGTAGATTGCTTGGAGCTCATCCTCTGGTTTTCACACTCATGTGCATTACAGTGCAAAGTCTTTTGGAAGTACACTGTCACCCACCACTCCTGAACACCAGAGAGTCAAGCCAAGAGGTCCTGTCTAAGGCAGGCAGAAGAGTCTGGGTTCTCCCTCTCTTCTGCTCTGTAGAGATGTAGATGTAGATGTAGATGTAGATGTAGATGCAGATGTAGATGTGTGTCTCCAGAGTACTACTAGATACCACACTGCCACATCACCTACCTGTCCTTTGTGATTCAAATGTTCAATGATCCCGTAAATGTATTGTGCACACAAAGTCATAATTGTGTTTGCAAAAATGTGTGTGTGAATGGAGAGAGAGACAAGTGCAGGAAAGGTTTTGCAGATTACAACTGTGTTTTTCTTGACACTTTAACCTCTCTCTCTCTCTCTCTCTTTCTTTTGGGCACTGGGGATCGAACTCATGACCTTACACTTGCCAGGCAAGCACTTATATCATAACCTCTTATTTCTTGATGATACATTCATTCTTAAATATAAGACTACTAGAAACTACAAGTCAACTGAAATCTTGCTTTCCTGAATTGAAATTATATGGAAAGGGGATTTGCCTCTCCCAGTGTTTTCCAGGTTGGAAAAGCAAAGTACAGAGGATGCATGGGGGAGGCCCAGCTTCTCTCATTTGTATCCTTTAACAACAGACAAATTACATCTGTGTATGGTGACTCACTTGAACTTCAAAATAAACATGAAAAGAGAAGATGCTCAAGGTCACCCAGTAGGAGTGGGGTGCTTCTGGAAGCTTCTGAAGAATAAAAATTCACTCCTTTTCCTTCTCTTCACCTCTCTTTTGCCTTTGCTGCACAACTATAGGCATTTCATATCTTCACTTTGGCCCCTGATTGCCATTCCCATCCTTAATTAATTCCTGCACCCATTTCTTCTCCCCTCCCAAGGTCTCCATCTTGTATCTTAGACCCAGAGTCCAGGAAGAGAGTGACTATGATAATGTCATTCACAGGGTAAATGATGAATGTGGTCATCAATAGTAAGCTTCAATATGCCTTCCTTGGGCAGCAGGAGCTGTACAGCTAAGGACTACATTGCGTGGACTCCCTTGCAGCTAGTGCTCTGAGGACAACTTATTTTTAGTTGCTGTATGCGCTAGGCTGGTATTTGGAAGGTGACAGTGAAGGAGCAGCTTGTCATAATTAATGGAAAGTCAAGTATGTAACAGCCACACTTTCTGCAGCCCTTCAATGTTTATGGAGTGAGGCATTTGAGGTTATTTCCTTGAGGCACCATCTGTTGCTGTACATGAAATCTCTCTGGGTTTCTTCAGCCTCACTTAGTTACTGAGTTATAGGATGGAAGTAGGAGTTCCTAATTCCTAGGGGTTTCTGAAAACAAAAATAAAATGAAATACAGGAAGTACTTAGCCTGTTATAAATCTCTAGTCCTCTGTGTCCCTATCTGTAATACCTGTTCTGTTCTTCCTGCTGCACATGGACAAGTAGCAATAAAATATTACTTGTGTTAGTGTTTTGGTTAGAGGAAGAGAGAGAGAGGGAGAGAGAGAGAGGATTGACATATAAATTTGGAAAGACTGAAAGGTTTTGTATGGCTTTGGGAGGTTTGGCATGATTAATGATCAATACTGCTAATTAGTTAATTTAAAAAAGGTTCATTGAGTAGCTTTCATACACTAATTACATCTCAGTGCTGGGCATATATTGGAGACAGGACAGATATGTGTTGGAGTAGGGTGGCAAACAAGGAGCCCCACAGATGGACCTACACAGTGAACAAGCAGGAGAGCACTGGGCAGGACTGAGTGTCTGAGGAAGTAAAGCAGGGTGGCCGACCAAGTGTGGCAAGGGCCTCTTGAGACCTTGGATGACCTGAAGGAAACTGCTAACAGGACTGGGAGCAGAGCAGTCTAGGCAGCAGGAGTGGAGCAAAGGCTGTGAGTGAGGGTGGGATGGGTGAGCTGAGGTCCTTCAGAAAGGACCATCAGGCCAAGGTAGACAGAATTCAGTAGGTAGGGGAGGCAGCTGGTAGTGTGGAGAGTTGAGTGTCAGCTCTGCCACAGAGTAGCAGGCTTGCTTTGGAGCTTCCGTGTCATAGGCTCAGCCTCAGTTTCTTTGTCTGTCAAATGGGAGCATAAATTCTGCTCTAATTCAGATGTGCGCTGTGCAGGGTGCACAGCCTTAGGGGTGACCTGCCTTCCAACACCCCAATTCCTCACTGCAGCCATAAAACTCTTCGTGGAGTCCAGGCCACAGAGATGAGGAGCCACAGAGCACCCGCCTGCACATGCAGTGCAAGTGCTGTGCAGGCCCCGTGGACAACAGGCGCAGCTGAGAGGTCTGCTTTTTCTTCTCGTGGGCTCGAGCCTTCAAGCCTTTGGACCAAGTGCCAACAATAATTCATCAGGAATGCTTTACAGCTCAGCATTACAGAACCTGTTAGGAGACAGATCACCCACTGCACCGCCTTCCAGGAGGAAACGGATTCGGGGCTGGTGACCTGCAGATGATTAATGGTTTTTAGCAGGGTGAACTCTGTCCTCTGCCTCCCTGTGTTGCACGCACTCCCCCCCCCCCCCAGTGTGTGTGAAGGGAGAGGAGGGGCCGCTGGAAGCGGGTCCTGCTGATCACAAGGAAAATGGAGCAAGGAGCCCTGCCCAAAGGCAGGAATCTCTCACTGTTACTGCCTTATCTTTTGCTTTGCAAACGTGGTGAGGCAGGGTTTATGTCTTGAAAGATGAGTAAAACATCCTGACTTTCAACAAGCTCATTCTTGGTGTTCATTTTCCAGTGTTCTCAGCTTCCTGTGTGTGACCAGTACCTTGCCCATCTCCACTGGCCCCAATCCTGACTTTACTCAACATGATAGGCAGCCAAAACAAGAGACCATGGTTTTATTTATTTATTTATTATTTGTTTTATTTATTTTATTTTCAAAGTCATGGTAACTTGATTTTTTTATTTTGATAATTTAAGCCCATTTAACAGTATTATGGGCTGCTTTTAAAAAACCCCAAGCAGAATCATTGAAAGAAAAACTTAGGATCTTTCCCTGTTTGCTTCCATAGCATTCTGATTTCCATCCCTGTAACAAATGTCTGAGATGAATTATAAGGTGAAAAAGGTTATTTTAGCTCACCACTGAGGAGGTTTCAGCTCCTGATCCTTTGGCCCTGGTGCTTTTGGAAGTGAATGGTGGAATGAAGTTTCTCTGGGATGTAAGAGACAGAAGGGAAAGGGGCTGAGATCCCTCTGGCCCTGTAAGGCCCTGTCCCCCGTGACCAGGCACAGGAGGCCACTGACTCCCTACAACAGCAGGCTGGCGATCCAGGCTTCTGCATGTGAACCTCTGGGTGACACTGCGTCCACACTCTGGCACCTTGCTCAGCTGTACATCCCTGTATCATCACTATCCAGTCAATGCAATCCTTTTTAGCACCATGTACTTGTTAAACAAAGTGTCCTCAGATGTGATGATGCAGAGCACAGATATTCAGCTGTGAACCAAGAATTATGGTAGGCATTTCCAATGTGTAGGAAAAGCAAATTTAGGATGAGGGTACTAGTGATATTTATTGACTTCTTAGGTTTAAAGCATTCTTCTGTTCTTGTGCATTATATGAATTATTTAATCTTCTTGACCATTAAAGATGCATACAAATATTATCTCCACTTTCCTGATGAGGAAGCTGAGCTATGGGTAAGTTTGGGACTGATAGAATCAAGATTGAGTCAGGGTAAAAGGGGAGGACATCTCACTCGGTCCCTTGACTTTGCTGGATGAACTCGTAATTTTGTCTTCTCCTGTAATCTTTCTTAACACTCTTTTGGCCTGTCTCTAGCACTTTCTCATCCCTGGGACAAAATACATCAACACCCTCAGTTTAAAGGAGGACAGGTTAATTTTGGCTTATGTTTTTTATAGTATTCAGTCTACAGTTGATTGCCTCCCAAGCAGGAAGGGCATGGTGGAAGCATCTAGCTAGCAGAGGAAAACTCATGTCACTGTGGCCAGGAAGCAGAGGGCCAAGGGAGGGGTCTGAAGAGAAAGAGATACATATACCCTTCCAGGTCACGGTGCCAGTTACCTGACCCATCTCCCCACAGTGCACCCAGCCATGGACTCAGCAGTGGGCTAATCTACTCATCAAGGGTAATCCACTGATGTGCAGCATGACCCCACGATCCAACTGCACTCCAAAAGCCCCACCTCTAAACATGTGAATTTCGGAGGACACTCTAGACCCAAACCACAGCGGCCTCTCTGTGTCTGATTGCAAGTCCTTATGGCAGTCCAAAAAACAAACAAACAAACAAACAAACAAACAATAACAACAGAGAATGTAGCAAGTGGTTAATAAAGGAGGAAACCTCCAGTCTTCCAGGTCATCTGTGATAAGTGCTCCATCTGTGGGTCTTTGTTTTGGATGAGATTTAATGTCATAAGCACACATACGTTTCTTTTTTTTTTTTTTTTTTATCGGTACTGGGGATTGAACTCATGATGGCATGCTTGCAAGGCAGGCACTTATGCTGCTGAGCTAAATCTCCAGTCCCTACACATGCATTTCTGCCCTTAGAGTTGTTCCAAAAGTCTAATTAATTGTATCATAACTTCATGGCATCTTTCTTGACTTTCTATTGTTCCTGTAATACCTGGAGAAGTGTGAGAATGACGGACCTCAACAGGAGGCTTGGCATGAAGTGTGTTAAGCTCCCTCATCACATGCTCCTTGTGATAATATTACCAAAGCAGCCACTGTACAGCAAGTATTTAAGAGCACCTGCCTTAGAGGCAGGGCCTGGTTGAGAGAATGCCTCTTCCCCATCACCAGTTTGTGATCTTAAGGCCTCTGTTGGAAACTGAATATTAAAGCACCACTTACTTTATAGGGCTGGAATCAGGATTGTTTGAAATAATGTCTGTAAGTAAAACACTTAGAAGTGTCTGGCATATATAGTAGGACTTTATGCATATAGCTGCTGTTAATGAAAGCAGCGATTTATTATATCTGCTCTGATGTTTTTCCTCATCATCACTAATTCATTTGGAAGAATCATTATCTGAAACTTACTGGTAGTCCACGCTAGACGGGGTTGATATTGCGCTGCTTTTAAAACATTTTACAGAACATGATGTGAGTTGGCAGGCATTATGGAAAAAGAAAAGGGAAAAGAAAACTGGACAACTTGTAAAACATAATTTCTGTAGAATTTTTAGGTGAAGAATTGGAGACAGAAGACAGGACTGGAAGGGATTCTTTCTCAGTCCCCAGAAAAAGCCTGTGCTGCCCACACCTTGATGCTCACCCCATGCATTGGCGGGGCTGTCAGTGGGTCAGTGAGGTGGGAATCTTGGAGCGTCTGCTGATGAGATAGATGGGTTACTGCACTGAGACAGGATTTAAAGGTGCAGAAGTCTAATTTAAATTTCATACATGGCTATTGTATTTCTCTAGATTACAGAAACTGGAACAAAACTTTGTACTAGGTTTTAATGGTTTTAGGGAACACTGTTCTATCTCCCCAGAACAGCATGGTACTTTAGTTTGGATTTTGAATGTCCCTAAAGGGTCCATGCACTGATGGTTTTGTCTTCAGACTGTGGCACTATTAGGAGGTAATGAATCCTTCCGAAGAAAGTTGTCTTTGGGAGGATGCCCTGGAAAGGGATTTGGGATTTCAGTCTCTCTCTTTTTCTCCCTTTGCTTTCTGGCCATCGTGAGATAAGCAGGCTGCTTTACAGTGTGCCCCCTGCCGTGATTTTCTGCCTCACTAGAGGTTCAAAAACAATGGCACCAAATAATCATAAGCTGGAACTTCTAAAACTGTGAGCCACAGCAAACCTTTCCTCTTTTTAAGCTGACTGTCCCTGTTTGTGTTACAGTAATGGAAAGCTGACTAACACATCCAGTAAAGGCAGATTGGTTTTAAGACTCACAGGGAATAGATGTTTCCAAGCATCCAGGTTTATCCAAACAAGAAAGATGCATATCTGTATCAGTAAAAGTTTGTGAGTCTGCTCTCTAATAGTGTGTATATATGCTCATTTATGGTTTTCTTTTTTATAAGACTTCCAGCCATATAGGATTAATATGCACACTACTGACTGCATTTTAAGTTGATTACCAAATGTGAAATATTTTCAGCTCCCCAGCTGGAAGGGCTGGTCCTACCCATTCCTCCAACAGATGTGGGCTTCAGTGAACTGAGGTTTCGAAGCCTCCAGCTAAGCAATTTACAGATTCTATTATCTTGTGTCTCTAGATAACCTCATAGTTAAACAACCCTCACCAACTAGACTTAAATTTAAATGCCTTTTGCAGAGAAAACCACATACTAATAATACTTTAAGGACCAATAAGCAATAGAAAAATAGTAGTGTGATCACATCTCTTACTCCTAGCATAAGTTCTTCATAAGCCACTTCTTACAAAGAGAGAACATTCACAACCTAAGAATGTATCTTATGTGTCAGCCACACATTTTTGAAAATTCCAAAGTTGACCTGAAAGACATCTTTCAAATGAACAGGTGAACAAGAGATGGGGAGGAGAAGGAGGGGACAAAGAAAAGAACTGAAGGGGAAAATGATGAGAATAAAGTTTTTGCAAATAGGAAGAGAACCAAGAGATGAAAGGAATAAGGAGAGAAGGGAGAGGTGGGGAATGAGAAAAAGACAGGGAAGTAAGAATTAAGATGTATTATGTACATGTAGTATCTCTTCATGATAATTTTAATCACCATGTATTACAAAATGCATCAATAAAAGAAGGAAAAAGTTCAAACAGTTAAAACCAACAACAGCAAAGAAAGATTACTGTGATTGGTTGAATTATGCCCCCTCCCTGAAATTTTGGTGGTCTAATTCCTAAATACTTTGCTGTACAGTGGCTGCTTTGGTAATATTATCACAAGAAGCATGTGACGAGGGAGCTTAACACACTTCATGCCGGGCCTCCTGTTGAGGTCAGTCATTCTCACACTTCTCCAGGTATTACAGGAACAATAGAAAGTCAAGAAAGATGCCATGAAGTGGGGCTTGCCAGTGTGCGGGCTAAGAATCAAATATCTACCCCCTCCCATTAGCAAGTGGGAGCCGGAGGTCTGAGTATTTCTTGGGAGGATGAATATATGCAGTGTGGCAAGTAAGGAGGATTTCCTTCTACCACCTCTTTGAAGGCAAATATTTTTAACACTGTTTTGCTCAGTTCTGATTAATGGTACTGCTCTATTCAATATTCCATTTTTATAAGTTCGGTATTTCCTTCCATTTTGCTCTACTTGATTGAAAGAACAGCAAATGTGAACAGAGCAGGATGTACTATTGTGCCTATTGCAGGTGTCCTGGTGACCTGCTGTGAGGTTCTGTGCCAGTTTTCACTGCACTGTCTCGGATGGCTTTGTTCTGTCTTGTTCTGCTGTATTTTGCTACCTTCAAAATAAAAAAAAAATAGATAACAAAGTAACAAAATACCTCCAAAAAATTCCCAACTCCACCAAAGCTGGTCCATGGGGCATAGATGAGGAAAACCTCAAAAACAAAGCAACAGAATAATACAAGGTGATTAAAAAGTAAATAACAACAACAAAACAGATCAGTAAGGTACTGAGCAAGCTGAAACATGATATAACTAAACAGATAATGGACTTAAACAGCAAGAGGAGGAAAAGAAAGTGCTCTAAAGGATATAACTGCATTTATGGTTAAGTGTGTAGGATTGATAACTATGTCATAAATTTTTATTGGATCATTGAACAGAACCATTTGCAGCCTCACTGTTTGAATGTCCACTCTATATGCTTTAATTTTGTAACTTGAACAACTATGTCTAAGAAGATAATATGTAATTTATCAACTAGTGATTTCTTACTGTTTATTTTTTTTCTCTGAAATTCTATATTGTTTCTACCCTTTTTTCTGTTTTTCTCTTTAAATAAACTTTAAAAAAGAAGAAATTGGCATTTAGTCAGGGTTTCAGTGACTAGCAGTGGGTGGAATACAGTAGTAGCAAAGGGTAATGTTTCTCACTAGAGAAATGAAATTAAGCCATTTTTTTGCACCTCGTTGGATTATACCACATTCTCCAGTTTCCAGAGAAACAGAGTCAGTGGTTCTTCTGGAGCTCAGGTGGCTTCTGAGTCCATGCATGTAGGAAGGAGGGGAGCTGTCCTGCAGTACTGTGGCTCTGGGGGGTCTACTACTGGCTGCTTGTCTGATTCGTTCTTTTTTCCCTACATATTAGTTTTTTCAGTCTCTTCCCTCTGGGGAGCTCACCCTCTTCTCCATTATAACCTCAGCTCCTGGGTGGCTCTTCAGGACCTCACCGTGGCCAGGAATGCACAGCTGCAACCTGAGGCAAGGATGCTGCTTTTTGTAGTCTCGGTTTCATCCTCTATAATAAAAGAGGATTAAGTACAAGAGAACCCGTATTTTTCCAGGAGCATCGTTCTGTGCTGCCATTCTGTATTTATTCCCCAGAAGGGAGATTACTGCATCAGAGACTAATTGCTGGAACCTTGGCTTAGATTTTAGATTCAAATTTAACTGAAATCAATTTCCAGATCAGCTTCCCTGACCTTTCCCTTGTCCTAAGTGTCCCTTGTGTTAGGTGTCCTGCCCTGTGCTCTTATGTTTCTCCTCCTTACTGCCATCATGGATTTCACAACACCACGAGCCACCCTCATAGACAGGGCACTCCTGCAGGCAGGTAGTATTTCTTAGTTCTAATTTCTCAAACCTGACAAAGTAGTATAAATCCTAACATCTAATAGAGTCAAATACTTGTTGAATTAATGGCCCAAAAGCCAGGATTTAATCTAGGATTGTAGCAGAGTTAGGCGACAGAGACAGTCATCTTGGCTTTGACTCAAGATAGTTTCGTGTATTCGGTTGACCACCACCCTTGGCCAAAGTCATCATGGCTGCTAAGCTGAGTGAATGTATAGCCAAAGACACCACCAGCAAGGAAAGAGCTGTGTGACTCTGAGTAAGTTTCATAACTCAGTGCTTCTTCTCTCTCCTAGGGAGACATTTAATCTATAATGTTCCTCTCGGCTCAAACATTCTGATTTATAACTGTTTTGAGTTTACTAAAATCTCCCTAATGTTATACTTCACTAATTTTGTCTTTCTAGCCTCTCTTTAATCTACCAGGAACTTTCAGGAACAAAAACCTATGGCAGGGATACTAAATCATCAAAGAGAATAATTCATATTATTAACCAATGCTATTACCAATGTAATAGATTATTTAATATTTTATAGAATTAGCAAATATTTAACCTATGCAAATAACAGACAAAGATTTCTGAATAAGGTACTTGATAACATTAACTATCATTTGGAAAAACTAAATGCAACCTAGAAATCCAACATTAAGGAAATGGTTTGGTAAATTTTTAACTTAGCAAATTAAATTGGTCATTGTTAGAGAGCAGTCTTTCTGAGTGTCTGCTCAGGGCTAGGCACACCACATCTTCCTTGTCATCCAGCATAGATACCCTCTGGTATCTCTTGGTCTAGTGAAGTCAACATGAAATGAACAAGAACAACATGGAAAGCTTGAGGTGATATGGGATACCTTTCTTAGCTGTCAGGGGAGGGAGGCAAAAACTTTTGAAATCAGGAAAGATTTCTAGAAGAACAGCAGACATTTGTATTTAGACAGAGGAAAGGTTGTGCAAAGGCCCGGAGGCCAGGGTGAGTTCATACATTTGTGAAACAGGAAGAGCTCGATCAGCAGTAATTAGGAGTATAGAATCTGAGATTTAGAAGAGATGTGTTAGGCAGAAAACATTAGTAGGCCTGGGGACAGGAGAGCTTAGGGTTCACTGAAAAGGAGAAAGATGTGATAAAACCTACATGAAGCTGTGGTTTCAAATATCCTCTGAGGGTGCTGAGAATGTCCAGCCCACTCCCCCTACCCCCAATTCAAGAGATGGGTGAGAGGTTGAACAACCTCCAGGTCTCAAAACAAACTACATGGAGACATCCATTCAAGGAGTAAGCGGGAAACCACTCCCTGAAGTGGTCAACACAGCCGGTTTTATTTGTGTAAGTACAAGAAGGAAAGAAGGATATTCTTTGAAAGACCTTGTTCAGCACAGAGTGTAACCCGAGTCCTCTGCCATTTTGACACTGGTCCACCTTTGTGTTTTTCCTCACTGAAATGTTGTCACTTTGCAATAAACTCCACTTATCATCTGTGTGATGGCCTACAAGTCTTGTCTGAAGTCTTTCATCAATACACAAAGAATCGAAGTGCACTCCTGGTTGTTTGCAGTGTTAGAACCCAGCTTCTGGCTGACAAGTAGTGTTGAGTCGGTGGGCCTTGTTAAAATACTCCAGTCTCTCCTGCTAGAAATGGGGAATCTCTAAATATTTCTTGCGTCTTAAACTACAGCCAATAGCACAACACCAATTTGTGAAAAACTGTCAAGGAGGCAAAGAAAATAAGTACAATAGAAAGTAAAAACAATGAAAGAATCGCACAGTTCATTTTCATGATATGTATTTTAATTAGTGCATTTGCAATCCACAGTGCCTGTACGCATCTGTGTGCAGTATGACCTTATGTATGAAAAGAAGAAAAAAAAGTGCATTGGAAAAAGTCCAGCAGAATACATGGCAAAATGACGACAGTGACCATAACGATGGGACACCTCGGCAGTACGTACATGGTGGACAAGGAAAGTAACTTCTCCTTGTGGGTCTACTGCTTCCCACACTGTTCCACATTTTTGCTATCACGAGTGCATGTTATTTTGATAGCCAGAAAAACACACATAAAGAACCTTGAGGTTGATGACAGGTATACGATGTCCACGACTTTTGAAGGACCCCAGAGTGGCCTGATTTGGACATCTGTTTCAAGCGACCTCCTCATGGGCATGAGCACTGGTTCCTCCCTTAGGCAAAGCGGACCACTATGCACTTTCCTAGTTCCTGTGAGCGCAGCCTGACTCCTGCCTGAAACAAACAAGGGAGTTTTGAGAGGCCTGGAGATGGGGTGAGAAATGATCACGGAGTGTGTGGCAGTCAGGGAGGGACGGATGAGCTCTCGGTCTCCAAAACACACTGACAGCAGAGTACAGAGGGAGAGGTGGGGCTGGCAGACAGTCACGAGAGGGGGGAACAGGGGACAAACCTTGGACACAGGAAGGAGCAGACAAAGGACAGAGACAACAGGGGAAAGGGGGAGATGCCAGTGGGAGAGGGCTCATCAAAGGGTATACAGTAAATGCTTAGCAATAAATCTTTGAAAAGCAAGATCACAGATCAAAATGACAAACTAAAACTTGTAAAGAAAACAGCAGAAAGTCTGAATGACCTTGGGCTAGTGATTTGCTGTTAAATACAACACCAAAAGTGCAATCCGTGAAATAAAAATTTGCTAAGATGTAGTCTGTCCAAATTAGAAACTTGTGCTCTGAGGGATGGGAGAAGGAGGTGAGGGAAAAAACAGTGGGAGGAAGGCAAGAGACAGGAGCTGACAGCGGCCGGAGAGCCAGGTCTGGAGAGGGAGACAAGAGAGAGGAGAGAGGGAGAAAGGAAGGGAGGGGGAGAGAGGAAAAGAGGGAGGGCGAGAGGAAAGGAGAGAGAGAGAAGAGGGAGGGTTGGAAGAGAGCAAGGCAGAGGGGAGGCCACAGACACAGAGACACTGCAGTCACAAGTCTGGGCTGGAGGAGAGAGAGACATAGAGAGCTCCAGAGACACAGATAAGACAGATGGGGACAGGCGACAGAGGCAGGGCTGAGACCGAGGTGAGCAGAGCTGGCTCATGGGGCGAGGTCCTCAGAGGACCCGAGTTCACCACGCATGAAGGGGAACTGGGGAACACGTTGCAGCAGACTTGCGGGTGTGCAATGGACTTTTTCTACAGTTTGTGAGTTTCACACCAAATTCCAAAAATAATTGTAATAGTTCAAAGAGACACAATTATCAGTTACAGGGCAGTATATGGATTTCTTCTGTAGCCAATATTTTCACCATTGCTTTGGCCAGTCAAATAGCCACTGAGTGGACCTTTAATTGGATTTTTAATACTCATTTGACTTATGAGGATGCTGTGGTTCAGAGAAGTAAGCACCTTACCCAGGTGGCAAAACCAGCAAAGAGCTGGGCAGCTGCGCAAATCTCTGCCGCTGGGCTGCTATGTCAGGGCCTGGTGGTTCTAACGCACTCTCCCAGGCCACAATCCAGCTTTCAGCATACTGGAGGGTGGGAGAACCTGAGAACATTTGTATGGGTCTGCGGTTCTTAAGCCCAGTCCATGTGCAGCTGTGTGAGAGGGTGTGATCCCAGCGTGGTAACCACACCTTGATTTCTGCCCTCAGAAAGCTTGCCTTCGAATCTGGAAGACTCACCTGAAACATGAAAGTGATTCCGCAGCTCCTCAGGGCTTTGAGTAGGGCTCCTGGACCATCCAGTAGCTTTGGTGGTGAGAACCTGGAATCCTCCCTGCGGTGTCTGCAGTACAGGCCATTGTACACGGCCCCCTTGGGACACTGGATTTGACATCTCCTCATCTAAAGCGTGATACCATGCAGATGTCTGGCTCTCCCTAGATCTCTTAGAATTGAAGGAAATGCATTTCTCATGTTTCATTATTTGTGAAAAATCCGGAGATTCACCACCGGGTCAGCTGTGAGGGCTGTGTTGAACCAGAAGCCAACGATGAGAGCATGTGGCCCCAGCGGCCTGGTGCTGGGGGGAGGGCACGAGAGATGCGCTCCTGGTGCTGCCAGAGGCCTCAGAAGGGAGGTGGGATGTGCACTGCAGGGTGTGCAGCCCACTGGGACCGCACCTAACACATCCCTGGCTCTCTGTGCATCTATCAGACCCTGACCGAACACTGAGTGGCGGCAATTACTCAGCCCTGGTCTAGAGATGCCCTCCTCCCTGAGCAGCTGGTTGGTGATGACAGGAGATGGCAGTGAAGCTTGAATCTGTCCACCTGGAAAGCCTGAATTCTCTGCTGCAGTTCTGCTTTCTCCTCTAGGACTAAAATTAGGCTTTCCTAGACGACAACAGAAAGGCAGAGGTATCTGCACTGCATCTGGTTCCAGCTGCCTTTCTGCATAGCTCATCCTCACACATAGCCGATGGCTTAATATTACTAAGTGCAACGATGCATGCAACCCTGAATGGAAAAGACAACAGCGTGACTCCCCACGTCAGGGCCCCTTGCTTGGAGAGCATGAGCTCACTCCGGAACTCTGCAAGTCCTCAGGCACATCTGTCTCTGTGTGCAGAGTGAGTGAGCTGTGCACCAACAGGTGTGAAAAACGTCCCAGAAGTATGTGGGGAGGCTTTCTATGGACTGCTGCTGACACAGGTGTTACACCTTCTGTCCCGGGCCAGCCCACACGCTTCCTTCTTACATTCCAGTCATTCGCTTTGATGTAAGTCCACCTACTTGCCAGCCATGAGTGCGTTTCTAAATGAGTCCCCGGGAGAGAGAGGGAGGACGAGGATGTGCGTTTGCAGACCCGGGGCTGAGCCCACTACCTTGGCCTCCCCTGAGATGGGTGCTGGGCATCTCACCCTGCTGACCCACTACCCACAGGGTGTGACCTGCCGGAATAATCTCGTCCTGCTGACTTTCCGGGCTGGGCGCGATGACGGAACGGGAAGTGCTTTGTAACCTCTGAGACAAATCCTACCTACTGACCCAGTGCTCTACTGTGTGCTGGGCGGTGTGGAAGCTTTTCACAAAGGTTATTTAATGGAATCTCCATGGCAATCTTTTTGAGGGAGGCTCTTATTTTTCCTATGTTATGGGTGAGAAACTAAGACCTCATGAGATGAAGTAAACGACCCAAGATCGCAATCTTGTGAAGCAAATTAAGCCTTCAAATCCCTCGGCACAAGCAGTTTTTTCTCCAAAAAAACCTTTCTTCTTTTCTCTCTTGGTTTTATTTTCCTCTGCCTGTTAACTTTTTCTTCTGTTCTTTCTCCACTGCCTTTTCTTCCTCCCACTGCCTCTGCCCTCTCTGTGTTCTTTGCCTCCCTTCTCCCGCTCTTCCTTCTCTTTGCTCTTTCAGGTTCCTTCCTTCCTGCTTCTTTCTTGTAAACTGTGTAGGGAAATCTGGTGCTCTTGAGGGCTCCTCACCAAGTCTTTCTCTCCAGCTCAGTTTCTATTTTCTGCCCTTTTAGAAACTAGCTCAGCTGTGTGACTTGCTTTGCCTTTATGAAACTTGAACAAAAGTGGCAGGTGACTCTTCTGAACCGGAACCATAAAATCCAGTGCTTGAGTTTCCACAGACCTCCTTCTACTTTTGGAAACTTGTATGTAATGAAAATATCCATCAATTTATACTGCTGAGGGGTTAGAATTAAGTAGCCCTATTACCTGCCTTTCAAATCTGCCTGCATAGGGAGGAGTGCATAGAGCAACATATTTGTGTGTTTGAATGTCTGAGGTTTGGGGATGCTTCTTACTGCAGCACAACTGCATCTGTCCTGACTGACACAGGAAGCAAAGCTGTTTGGACAAGCAAATGGTAACAGGAAGAGCATGTACTGTTCTGGGAGTCTGCAGATGTGGTGACTGCTGTCAGCTGTGGTGAACTGGGCATCTCAGTGTGTCATATTGGAAAGCAGAGTTTTTAACTGTGTGCAGGAGATAGAGCTTCTAGAATTCAGAAACTATTGATATCTTAACTGAAAAATAACTGCTCATTAGGGTCTGCTATATCTCCTACAATCTAAATGGAGACAAAAATGGAGAAAGTGCATGAAACATTTAAGAAAAATGCTTTCAGTGTATGTGCTGCCAAAGCAAGCACTAAGAAAAATGCTTTTTTTTCTTTTTCAGAAAAACCAAAGTTTTTTTTTTGATTTTTGATATTTTTATTTCCCTATCACAAAATCACACTAACTGAAAATTAGACCTATTTCATTTGTTTGTTTATTTATTGCTTGTTGATTTTTTTTTTTTTTTTTTTTTGCATAACACCTTATCCAACTCCAAGTCACCAGCCTTTGGTGGGAGTGTGCTTTGGCTGGACTTCACCGACTTGGCCTATATAGGACTCCTCCGATGTCCTATATTCCGAGCCTGTGCACTTTGAGTGTTTTGTCGGGTCCTTCTAGAGTTCCTATTGGAACCCGCCCTGCCCCTACATTGTGCTTGTGTCTCAGGAGGTGATACAGTCCCTACTAACTGACCCTGGGTGTTCGCAGCAAAGAATGCATCAGCAGGCAGAAGGGGGAGGAAAACCTCTGGGCTTCTCTGCAGAGCGAGAAGCAGGCAGCGCACACTGCTAGTTCTTGGTCTTCTTGTCTCTCAGATTTGCCCATTTCTGCCTTTTATCTTGTGGAATTGTTTCCATAACCTTGCAAACAGTGTCCCTGCTGCCAAGGGCAAGTACCAGGGGAGGCAGGAAAGGCACCTGGATGTCCCATTTAAGGAGGCCCTCATGGTCAGCTGTTGACTCTGTTCTGGCATGCCCATCAAAGTGAGGCCTTCTTAAAGATTTGCACCAGTACCTGGCTCTGCTGGCGCCGGGGTGCCTCTCCCATCCTTTCCCACATCGCAGCCAGATAACGTTTCCAAGACATGAACCTGGTTAAGCGTCTTCTTGCTTAAAATCCCCAAAAGCTTACCACTGTCAGGATGAAGTCTTACTTTCTTGTTCATGTACCCACTCATTGGGTTTTTGACAGATTTTTTTTCATTTGGCAACTCAGATGAAGCCAGGCGCTGTTGTGGGTGCTGGTGTTGACCAGGACCAGCATGTCTCTGCCCTTCTGGAACTGGCACTGGAGTGAGGAAGATAGCATGCTGCAAAGAGCTAGGAATACAGAGAGACTGTAACCTCGGACAGGTCCTGGGCACAAAGCAAGCCCTCAGGCACAGAATGGGCAAGGGCATCGTGCTTTGGCATCAGTGTTTACCCCACCGGAAGTTGTGCTGAAATGTGATAGTCACTGAGAGCGCACTGGGCAGTGGCACCCTTCACAGGTGTTAGGAGCTTGATGATTCCATCATGAATGGACTGACGCCATGTCTACACCTTGCACCCTTTACTCTTGTTCTCTTTCTTTCCGCTCTGGAGTGCTTTCTTCCCTTTTTGGATGCAGCCAGAAGGCCCTTAGCAGATGCTGACATTTTGACCTTGGGTTTCTCAGGCTGCAGAATAGTAAGCCGAGACACTCATGTTCATCACAAATTACCCAGGCTGTTCCAACCACACAAGGAGGACTGAGACCTGAAGCATATCTCAGATAGGGTGCGAAAGGCCTCGAGGAGATGGCGACAGTTAAGATTAGAAGGTTGGGCATCAAGTTTTCTGACGAATGAGGAAAATGAATTGCAGGTGGAGGGAGCAGCAGTGGTGAAAACTCTGGGTCAGGAACAGACTTGGTAGGTTGAGGGATGGAACAGAGGCCAGTGCAGTTGGTGTGTGGAGGGAGAGACAGTGATGATAGGAAGGCGACAGCGTGTGGCCCCTGGAGCCCACAGGAAGGGCCGGGGGCTTTATTGAAAGTGCAATGAAAAGACACCGAAGGATCTTATTTTTTTTTATTTTATTTAAAGAGAAAAAAAAATGAAACAGAAAAAAGGGTAGAAATAATACAGAAATTCAGAGAAAAAAATAAACAGTAAGAAATCACTAGTTGATAAATTATATATCATCTTCTTAGACTTAGTTGTTCAAGTTACAGAATTAAAGCATACAAAGTGGACATTCAAACAGGGAGGCTGCAAACAGTTCTGTTCAGTGAGCCAATAAAAACTTAGCAACATGGTTATCAATCCTACACACTTAACCATAAATGCAGCTATATCCTTTAGAGCACTTTCTTTTCCTCCTTTTACTTTTTAGGTCCATTATCTGTTTAGTTATATCATGTTTCAGCTTGCTCAGTCCCTTACTGATCTGTTTTGTTGTTGTTATTTACTTTTTAATCACCTTGTATTATTCTGTTGCTTTGTTTTTGAGTTTCTCCTCATCTATGCCCCATGGGGGATCAGCTTTTGTGGAGTTGGAAGTTTTTTGGAGGTATTTTGTTACTTTTTTATCTATTTTTTTTAAAAAAAATTATTTAAAGAGACAAAAGAAACAAAACAGAAAAAAGGGTAGTAACTATAAAGAATTCCAAAGGAAAAAAGGAAAAACAAGGGGAAAAAAAGGCCTAAGAAATCACTGGTTGATAAATTACCTATTGTCATCTTGGATATAGTTGTTCACAAAATTAAAGGATACATAGTAGGCATTCAAACAGTGAGACTGTAAACAGTGCTGCTCAACAATCCAACAAAGATTCAGCAATATGGTCATCTGTTTTACACACTCAAACATACATGCAGTTATATACTTTAAAGCATTTTCTTTTCCTCTTTGTTACAATAGCAATTACATATTTGGGGTTTTATTACTGGTATAGTTCTTATTATTTTTTACACTAGAGATACAATGTGATATTTATAAATATGATTCTTATTATTTCACTAATGAGGATAGCCTCAAGTTGTCTCCATTTATCTATGAAGGCCTCAAGATCATCCTTTTTTATAGCTGAGTAATATTCAATTGTATAAAAATACCACATCTTTTTCATCCACTCTGCAGTTGATGGGCATCTTGGTTGTTTCCAAGATTTAGCTATCACAAATTGTGCTGCTGTGAACATGGGTGCACATATATCACTGTGATATGAACTTTTCAGTTCTTCTGGGAAAAAACCCAGGAGAGGAATAGCTGGGTTGAAAGGAATTTCCAATCCTAGTCTTCTGATGGTAGCAAAATATAGCAGAACAAGAGAGATCAGAGTCGTCTGAAACAGTGTAGTGAAATTGGCACAGAATCTCACAGCAGGACACCAGGACACCAGCAATAGGCACAATAGTACATCCCATTCTGTTCACATTAGCTGTTGTTTCAGTCAGGTAGAGCAAAATGGAAGGAAATACTGAACTTTTAAAAACAGAATATTGAATAGAGCAGTACCATTAATCAGAACTGAGCAAAACAGTGATAAAAATATTGGCCTTCAAAGAGATGGTAGAAGGAAATCCCCCTACTTGCCACACTGCATACATTCATCCTCCCAAGAGATACTCAGACCTCCGGCTCCCCCTTGCTAATGGGGTGGGGGGGCAGATTGATGTCTAATTTACCGGCAGGCCCATAGTCGCTTACCAGAGTGGCGAGCTGGCTGCCTGTTCTCTCAGAGCCCCAAGTTCCAACATGATGCAGAGCTCAGGAAACGCTGATGGTTCTTGTCCTGGAGCGGCAGGGGCTTGTGAGGAACCCAGCCGCTTAACAGGGCGGCAATCTGGCCGCCTGTCATTGAAGGATCTCATGTGGCCAAGTCCTTCATTCATTAATTCCACCCCAGTTTCTTAATTTGCCTATTTATTGTTTTTACAAGCCTTGAGGGTCAATCATCTTACCCACCTATCATCTAGTAATTGGTTAATAGTTTGGAAATGCCATTTCATCTCCAGTAGAGAGCACAGTTGTGGAGGCAGAAGGATTGAAAAGAAAAGATTTGTGAGAGGTCATAGCAATATCCAAGGCCAAAGATGCTGGACTCATGCGAGGGCAGCAGGGATACAACAGGACAAATACAGACATGTTTCGGTCAAACACTGGACAGACGCCATTGGTTATTTGGTGAATGTGTGTGAGATGGGGGGCTGGCGAGGACATGGGTGCCTAAGCTGAGATGATGAAGACACTGTGGAGGCAGAGAGGAGCCAGGAGCAGGTGTGTGTTCAGGGAAATAGATGACACGGGCCTTCTAGGCCTCCGAGAGTCGGAAAAAAGGAAGTGAGCTGTGATGTTCTCAGCACCTTGCCCGGAGCAGTTTCCCGAGGTGGGCAGCTGGGCAGATCCTGGTGGTCTCCTGGGTGGAGATGGCAGAGCTGGGAGCCGAGCTGAACGGAGCCTTGAGGAGAGGAGGGAGCTGTGCAGAGAGAGCCTGCTGGGGGCTGGGGTAGGCCCCACCTGGGTCTCCTGGCTGCCTCTGCCCCCAACTGGCCCAGACAACAGTGTGATGTGTGCTGTAGCCTCAGGCGGTGACCACAGCCTCCCCTCAGGGGTGGAAGATCCTGCTTTGCTCAGGCTGAGTGCAACACTGGGCGGCACAGTGCAGGGCCTTCTTCCCGCCCCAGCTGGGCTCCTGGCTCCCACTGCTGGCCGGGGCCCAGAGCCCCACAGACCCAGCTTCTCTCAGTTCTGGGTGTTTCTCTCCCATGTGTGGCCTTCGGGGTACAGACCTTGTTGTGAAATAGGATTACATTCTGACAAGTCTTTTACATGATGGCCCCTGTTGCTATTTTTACTTTTTAGAGAAGGATGAGTGTTTCAATATTAAAAGTAAAGGACTAATCATCTTCCCAGGTCTCCCAGCAGTTTGTGATTTTTCTCCACAGGTGATCTTGGTTTGGCTTTTGTGATGTCACTTCTCCCAGTTTTCCCTATCTTCCGGGCTTTTCTAAAAATTTTTTTTTTCTAATTTTAAAAACAAAACAAAACAAAAGATAGAAATGATAGAGAATTAAAAAAATAGCAGGAAATTAACACAGGTTAATATATTGCATATTGTTAGTCTTAAAAATAGTTGTTCAGATTACAAAATTTAGACACAAAACAATGTTTCAGACACAAAAACAATCAAACAATGGAAACACAAACTGTTCTTTTTGATGAACTTACAGAGTTGAGTAGTATAGTTATCTATCTTGTATATATATATATATATATATATACACACACACACACATGCACACATATATATGTAGATCTAAAGACATAGCATCTTTTTCCTTCTTCCTTTTCTCCTTTCCCCTATCCCAGTTGTTTTTTCCTTTTGAGCACTTTCTTTCCCTTCCATTTTCACAATGTCTGTTGTACATTTTGGATATTATTGCTCTTTCAGTTTTTTTTTTTTTTACACCACGGAGACAACACAATATTTACACACATGAGTTTGATTTAAAAGATGTGGCATTTTTATACAATGGAGTGTTACTCAGCTATAAAGAAGGATAAACTTGAGGCTTTATAGGTAAATGCATACAACTTGAGTCCCTGGCCTTTCTTAGTCTCCTGGCGGAGTGCTCCACAGATCCACTCTTGACAACACTTTTCGATCTGCGGCTCCCGACACCATACCAATGTCATGCGTTCCCCAGCTGGACACGTCCCAGACCCTGTGACTTTCCCCCAAAAGTATTCTCTGCCTGTGTGACCTTGTGTGGTCAAACGTGAGCCAGACACATCACTGCTATCTCACGTATCTCCAGCTGAAAATAGGTAGCACACCTAGGAAATCTTCCTCTCATCAGTTTTGAAACCCACATGTGTCTTGGTCAGTGAGCTCTCTTCCTGGTGATAGCTTTGGCCTGGGCTCATAGGGGAAAAATACAATAGTCTGGAAACAACAACAACGTATGAAAATTATAGCATTTAGAGCCTTTTGAATCTGCCAGACAACCAAAAAGAGATTCCACTTACAAAGTACATCAAACCTGGAAGCCTGCTTTTCTCGTTTTTGTCTCTTTCTCTCTCTGTACTTCTTGTTATCCACTTATCCATTTGTCTATCTATCTGTTCTTCCTGTATACAAAGAGCCCTTTAAATTTTTTTTCCTAAAAAGCTCCTAAATTCTTCAAATTCCACTTGCTATGATTCTCAAACCAAAGGCTGTTTCTTCCCAATCTCTTCTATTGTTCCATGACATGCTCTGCACTCTCTGGCATAGAAATGATGTAGTAACTTTTTCGAGCTAGGGTCTCCCTCGGCGCTGCGGGCTGGCCGCGAGCGAGCTCATGCTGTACTCCTGCTGCCTCCACCCGGCCTGGCTCTTTCTGACACAGGTGAAGATTATAGGCTTCCACTTATCTTAGTCCTTCCCACAGTTCCTACATCCTTTAGCATCACAAAAATTAGGAATTAAGGGGCTGGGGATTTATCTCAGCAGCACGAGCACCTGCCTGGCAAGTGTGAGCTCATAAGTTTGATCCCCACTACCAAAAAAAAAAGAAAAAAATTAAGAATTAAGTAAATTTACAGCAATGTCCTTGGAAAGGAGGGAAGATATTTTTTTAAATTTTTTTTTATTTAAAGAGAAAAAAAACAGGAAAAAGGTAGAAATATTACAGAATTTCAAGAAAAGAAGATAAATAGTAAGAAATCACTAGTTGATACATTACACATTGTTCTTTTAGAAACAGTTATTCAAGTTACAGGATTAAAGCACACAAAGTGGACACTAAAGCAGTGACAGTGCAAACAGATCTGTTCAACAATCCAACAAGAACCTAGAAATATGGTCATCAATCCCACACAGCTAAACATACATGCAGCTATATCTTTTATAGCGCTTCCTAGTTCCTCTTTTTTTTACAATAGCAATTAGACATTTTTAAAATTTTATTTAAAGAGAAGAAAAAAAGAAAAAAAAACCAAAAAGGGTAGCAATAATACAGAATTCTAAAAGAAAGAAAGAAAAAGGAGAATGAGAAAAAGCCCCACTAAGAAATCAGTAATTTATAAATTATATATTGTCATCTTGGATGTAGTTGTTCAAGTTACAAAGTTAAACGGTACATAGTAAATATTCAAACAGTCAAACTACAAACAGTTTTGCTCAAAGATCCAACAAAGATGCAGCAATATGGTCATCTATTTTACACACTCCAACTTACATGCAGTTATATCCCTTAGAGCACTTTCTTTTCCTCTCTTTTTTGCAATAGCAATTACACATTTTGGTTTTATTACACTTGTAGTTCTTATTTACTTTTTACACTAGAGACACAATATGATATTTATAAATATGATTCTTATTTATTTCACTAATGAGGATAGTCTCAAGTTGTCTCCATTTGCCTATGAAGGCCT
>PVLA01012382.1:0-44901 GCA_004027455.1 Hydrochoerus hydrochaeris | reverse complement strand
GAAAAATAAATCTGAATAGGTATATAACCAATTTTGTTTTTATTAGACAGTCAAACCCTAATAAAATTCCTAATAAAGTGTAAATCCCTAATAAAATAAATCTCTAATAAAAAGCCTTTATAAATCCCTAATAAAAATTAAAACTTTCCAACAAAGGGTAATATAGGATGATTTCACTGATAAATTTTTCCAAAGATATGATGAAGTATTAATATCAATCATTCTAAAAATCTTCCATATATATTAAACTTGAGAGATATATTTATAAATCATTTGTTAAGCTAGATTTAACCTTGTAGCAATTCAAAACAATGAACTTAAAGAAAACTAGAAACAAATATATTTTAGCACTTATGTAATAATATTCAACAAAATACTAAAAAAATCAGCAGCACATTAGAATAATTTACTGCTGTTAAAGGTACAGTGTATTTCAATTATTGTAAGCATAGCTTTTATAGGACAAGCAATTACTTTAATACATCACATCAACATAATGAAGAGGAAAAAATGAGATCACCATGATTAATTTAGAAAATAAATTGACAAAATTCAATGTCTTAATCATTACAAATATTTTGAGTATCAATAGAAGGAAAGCAACTCTTCACAATAGAAGTAATTTATAAAAGACACACAGAGCTGTTCATACTGAATAATGAAACATCATATTTTTTCCTCTAAGATCAGGCAGCAGGCAAGGATGCTGGCTTTTACTACTCCTATTCATTACACTACTGAAAAGTCTTAACTGAAAAGAATAAAAAAAGGAGTATTCAGTCAGACACTCTGGAACTCTAAAATATGAACACATATATAAAAATATGAGAGCTGGCAATGAAGAAAGAACTTGCTGTAATTTTTTTGAGATAGTATTCATCATGAATCAGGTACTATGCCTTATTCCTCACCCATACCATAATCATATAGGTAGTGACCTATTTTCCAAGAATGTGTGTCTGAAGTCAAGTTAGGCAGTGAGTACAATGTCCTCCAAAAGTGATGAGTCCTATCCTTTGAGCAATGTGAATATTCCCTGGGAAACTGGGTCAGATGCTTGCTTTAAAGCAAGCTATGAGTTTATAGCTTTAAAGTTTCAGTTGCTTCCTCAAATGCATAATAGAGAACATTTAAAGAGACACTGATATTTTAAGTTTGGCTGAAATACATAAGAATGTCTCTGTCATGTCTTGAACTGACTACAGAGATAACCAAATAGTAATTTCAATGAGCAGAAAGCAAGAAAAAGACTTTTTCAAAGTATTTTGGAAAAGTTACCTTACAAAAATGTCAGAGTCCTCAAAACTAACCAAATTTATTGAGTCTGATTTCTATAATTATCATATAGTAACAAAAATTTTGAATTGTAAGTAAAAAATGGAAAAAGAATACAAAGAAAAAGAAAACATGGTTTAAGAACAGGAAAATATTTTGATAAAACAGAAACTGAAATATTGGAATTACCAGAATATCCTACCAAATAAATAGGTTTATACATGATCAAAGAAATCAAACATAGAAAGAAAATCAGCAAAATAAACAAACATGTTAATAAGATGAAAAATAGAAATTATAAAGCAAAAGCATACAACAGAAAAAATAAATTCACCAGAAAAATTGAAATTCACATTTGAGAAGGAATGTTAAAAATAGACACAGTTGGGGGAAAAGTAATTAAAATTATCCAGTGCAAGGTACAGAAAATGATAAATAGAAAAAAGTAATAAAAATTGATTAGTCTCTGAGAGAATATGAAAACCATGAGATATTAATTAATGCACTATAACAGACTAAGAGTTAGGAAAGAGAGAAAAAAGAAAACTATTTGATAAGTGGTGGCTGAAAGTTTCCCAGATATCATGAATTACATAGATCTATATATCCAAATACCTCAGAAATTTCTACATAAAAGTGGACAATTTCATATCAAATTATAGTTGTAGAATAATTAAATTTTCAAAGGAAAAAACCCTAGAGTATAAAAAGATAAGTGATTCATTATGTGCAATGAATCCTCAAAAATATCTCTTTTGAAAAGAATGTCAGTGGGATGGTGCATTTAAAGTACTGAAAGGGAAAAAATGTCATTGTCCCAAAGAGAAATTTTGCTAATATCTTAAAAAAATAGAAATACTACATAAAAATACAATGTGATATAGCAAAAGTAGGAAAAATGCTTATATCACTAAGCATTTACATTAAAAATAGGCATTATCAAATAAGCTACTTAAAGATGCAATTTAAAATTCTAAAAAGCAAGAGAAGGATGGTGAGGGCCAGCAATTCAGCCTCCCTGATATTTGGAATTCTCACACTGGAAAATAAAATCTTGAGGAAGAAATAAAAGAAAAACGAGTGGAAAGTATATCACTGGGTATCAGGAAAGAACTGACAGGAAAATTAAAAGCTATACAGAATTTGAAGAAAAAGATCACAACATAGAGAAAGGAATGAAATATTTTGAACTTTCTACATGATCTGATTCTACAAAGGAGTAGAGAGGACCCAAGAGGTGTGCATGAAGAAATGGCATTGGATTCGACTGGTAGTTACTGTAATCTCTAGGGAGAGCGTGGAGTTCTCTCTCATTGTCAATGCTTCCACAGACAAAAGCTAGAGAAGATCTCACCACAAGCGCCTGCCATATAACTGAACAGAGCCTGGAGTTAGGCACTATGGCGGCAAGTGTTTAAACATGGGATTCAGAAGAGCTGTGGAATGCATTTACTTTAGGGCTCTTTGGAGTGAGATGAAGAGAATTCCAAAACTCAGCAGACTAAACATTAAAAGCTTTGGTTCCATTTCCAGCAACAAGGGAATGCAGTCAGGCAAGATTTGTACTCCAAAATGCTAGAGTAGCCCTTACATTTGCAGCATTGTGGTTTGTAACTTGTATTATTCATTTCATTGTGGTTTTTAACTTGTATTATTAATTTCAAAATATTCTTCTCACTGTACTGATGAAAATTCATTCATTTTGGTACTACTTCGGCTTCCTTGGACACTTCATGCTGCTGACTTCTCCAGTTCCCTGTGGTCTGTACTGAACGTTCAGCTCTACATTTACAGCTTCATACACCATTATCACAGAGGTCTACTGCCTGGTTTCCAATATTTTTTTCTGAAATTTGAGAGAAAACTTCCCTGAAAACACAACTTTCCATTCTATATACCTGTAAAATCATCACCACACTGAAGATGCTCAGGGTTCCTGCAGGCAGAAGCATTACTAAGGCCCCTTTGAACCATGGCTACAGAGGCCTCTGTGTGTCTGAGTGGCTTATCACAGTGAATGAAACACTGGGGATACAATTTCTCAGATGGACATTCTCGAGAAGTATCTTTGCAAAGCAAAGATTTTCACTTAAAAACCTTTGAGACTGCAAAGGGTGGGTTTGTGTTTATTTTTAGGAAGCGTCTAAAATATTCTTCTCATTGTACTGATGATAAATACTGGAATACTTTCTAATAATAATTTCACAAGCAGTCAAACTCTCCTCCACCAAAATATTACAAGTTCTACCTTCTTGGTGAAATGGAAAAGTTTTAAAACACTTCATTGTGCTTTCACTCTTGATTAACATACTGCTCAATAGTGCCCATGCCACAGCCTAAATGTTTTTATTCCTTGCAAATTCTTTCAACAGATTAATCTGTTCCACTTAATCTCAGTTTGCCCTGAAGTTTTAGGATGAGCACATTAAATACATTCTCTACTAGAGCATAACACACATGGTCTCAAGTCCAAGTGGCAACAGAGTCCTTGTTCCTAACTGAATTCCCCTCAATCCGGTCTTTATCTTCTACATTTTATAAATATTTTGAAATAACTATAATCTCCCATCAAGATCAACTAACTGCATGCTAAAGTTTCCTCTAGCCAACATCTAGCAACCTTTCCAAATTCTCCTTTAAACCAGTTCCAAAAGCATCTCAAGCACATGATCTACTAAAAATACCACTGCACTACTGGTACCAAAATTTGCCTTTTTCACTTTCTTGTAGCTGAGACAAAATACATGACATGCACAGAGCATTATTTTTGCATCTTTTTTTTAATCCAAGACAACTGGTCTCAAGTCAGGAAGCACATAGTGGAGGTGGATAAAGGAGAAAAGCTTCTCACACCATGGCATGTAATAAGCAGAGAAAAACAAGCAGGCAGGAAAGCATATAAACACCTTCAGGTCATTTGCCTACTGACACTCCTCTGCCAATAGATCGACGTCCTGACAGTAAGTCAGCTACATTGCCCCCCATTAGTTAATCATCACCCAAAGCTCCACTTATGACTATATGAGGTCTTTGAGAAACATTATTAATCCAAACAATAACAAAGCTCATTTACCAGAGACTCAAAACTGACAATCAGCAATGCCACAGCATAAATTCTTAACTATATAAGGTAGATTTTCTGGAATAAAATTTGTATTTCTTCAGAAATAAGACAGTGAATATAAAAGATTGACAATTTATGATCCCAATAGAATTAAACTAGAAATAAATAACAAAAGGAAAACCTGGATATCCAGAGATTAGTGGAAATCTTGCAATGTACACATACACACCAAGGTCTAAATAAAGAATCACACAGGAAATTTTGAAAATGTCCTGAGATAAGTATAAAGAAAAGAATAAAACAACAACACTTAGGGATTCAGACATAGTACTATTTAGAGGTAAACTTATCACTATAAGTATATTTCTAAGAATTACTTGACCAATATTTTAATTGTAAATCTTAAAGAATTTAAGAAAAAAGATTAACCTTATTCCGGAAAATGATTGAGACCAATGAAATACGCAGTAGTAATCAACAGATCAAAAAAAATCAATGTAGACAGAATCAGTTCAATAAATACATATACAAAATTTTAAAACTTAATCTAGATTGACTAAAGAAGTAAGAGAAAGTTAAAATTATTAAAATAGTATGGAAGAAGGAATCTAGGAGTCTATAAATAACTATATGCTAAAAAATTAGATGTCACCTCAAATCAACAACTTCCTATAACATAAAAACTACTTAACCTGGTAAAAAATGCAATAGAAAATCTAATGTTACTTATAACCACTAAAGAAATTAAATCACTGATCAAAAACTTTCCAATAAAGCAAAACAAGGACTAGATAGCTTCACTGATGCAGTTTAATAAACCTTTAAAAGATTATTTTTTAAAACTTTCCAAAGCATAAAGAAGATGAGACACTCCTTAACTAAATTTTAAGGCCAAATACCCCATAACACTATGTCCAGACAAAAGATACACCAAGAAAACTACAAATCAATATTCCTTATTATTTGCAAATCTTCAACTAAATAGCATCAAACTTAATTCAACACTATATCAAATTAATTATTACTTTTGACTAGGTAGTTCAGCCAAAAATATGAGAATAATTTATTATATACAAATCAGTAAAAATGACACATCAACAGAATAAGGGAAAAACCAGTATAAAAATGATGTATACAGTGATATTTTAGATCATTAAGTAGCTAGGACAGTTTTTTTGTGTTTATTTTATTTTACAGATAAAAAACAATAGAAAAACAATAAAACAAAAGATATCGACAAACAACAAGCACAACAACAACAAACCGAAAACAATAGCAATATAGGCTATAAAAACAAGATGATAGGAATTTATCAAGAGTTGTTATATTGCATATTGTTATCTTCAAAAGAATTTCTTAGATTAACAGGTATACACACTCAAATTTGATCAAATCATATGAATATTAACTGTTCTTTCCATGAGCTAATAGAATAAGTAGTATAATCCTCTTAGCTGTCTTATGTACATACATACAAATTTATAAGTAAAATAAAGTTGGAGCATTTGCACATCACAACTTCAAATTTTACAAAGCTACTTTGATGAAAATACTATGGTAGTATCATGCATATAAAGACATGTATATAGATCAGGGAAGCAGAATAAAGACTAGATACAAATAAATATATGTACAAATGATTTTCAAGAAGGATATCAAGATCTTACATTGGGCAAAGAAATTTCTTCAGGAAATCATGACAGGAAAACTGGTTATAAACAGGTGAAGGAAATGAAGTTGGAGAACTACCCTATACCTTATACAAATATAATCTCAAAATGTATCAAACACCTAAAACTTAGGAGTTAACACTATATCACTTTTGGAAGAAAATGTGGGAAATTTTTTTCATAACAAAATGCACTAATGGTTGCTTTAAATATGATACCAAATGTATAACTAAAATTTGAAGAGATAAACTTCATTAAAATAAAATGTTATTGGCATAAAAATTAATAGGGTAAAAAGGAAAAGAAAACTAGCATGTGATAGTAGTTTCATTTCCAGACTATAGCCCAAACAGATTGACATCTAAAGAACAAATGAACCAACAGAATAATAAACAATTCACTAATCAGACTTTGCTCCAAAATAGAACTAAAATGACAACCTTACCAAATGATGCAGAACATCACTAAGTATCAGAGAAGTGCAAATCTAAATCGCAATGAAATACCATTGCATGCACATTAAGATGTCTATTATTCAAAAAATCAAAATAATTACTGTTCCTAAGGATAAGAATAAAATGATCTCATTTATGATGATGAGAATATAAGATGGTTATATCATAGGAAAGCATTTTGACAGTCCTAAAAATTTTAAGGGAAATAGTATATAACACGGAAATTCACTTCATAGGTACATAATCACAAGAACTGAGCAGCAAAAGGAAAAAGTACTTGTACAACGTTTCAGGAATGGCCAATTAAAATAAAATGAAACTGGGACAGCTCATTTATTAACCTAAAGACTGAAATATGAGGGACGATCTTATCGCCTGCTTCTAATCCTGTAACAGATATTTCGAGATGCCTTTCAACCACCATGTTCGTCGTTTCTTAGAAGCACTTTCTCTGTACAACAAATTTCCCAAATTCTTTGAACTCTGCAGAGGTGACCCACAGCTGCTTGAAACTGCTCATAGAAGCCATGATGGATGCACCAATCCATGCAGAGAAACATCTATCAGGAGAAGCTGTGATCTTAATTGGGGTTCCTGCAGAAGCTAGCTGTTCCAGCTCTTCCATGAGCCTTTCCTCCAGCCCAGGGAAAAGTGTGGAGCCCCCGGAGAGCACAACATGAGCAAAAAGGCTCTTCTGGATATCCACGTCACATTTCATGATGCTGCTGCTGACCATTTTTGAGAGTCCCGGCTCCTGGATGCCAAGCTGGTCTGGAGAAAAAAGCACCTCAGGCACCTGGCACAGATGATCCTCAATGCTGATTATATTTCCGTCTGGCAGTTTGTAGTCTGTCAGGACCTCCTGCCGCCTCTTGTATGGTTCTTTCTCTGGCTCCAAGGAGATGTAGCACAGCCTTTCTTTGATTTCATCCACCACAGCCTTGTTGAGGATGCAAAAATAGGTACATCCTCTGGCCAGGAGGAGCCTGATGAGGTGTTCTGTGATGTCCCTTCCTGCCACATAGAGCTTGGTGACTGCATGGGGCAGGGAGTAACCTTCAAAGACAGGGACACTGCAAGTGACCCCATCTCCACTGTCCAATACCAGGCCTGTGACATAGGCACAAGCATAGAGCACTGCCACCGCATGGTTGCATAGGTAGAAGGCAGGTACATAGAATTTCTCAAACATGATTTCAGCCGTCTTCTCTCGGGTTTCTCTTGGGTTCAAGGAGGGTTCAGTCATCAGAACTGGCTGTTCATTGGGTTTAACTCCCAGCTCCCACTCAAAAAGATGTTTCCAGAGTTTCTCCATGTCATCCCATCTTGTTACCATCCCACGCTCGACAGGATAGTGCAAATACAACGCATCATACTTGTGCTGGGCTTCCTCTCCTACAAAGTATTTCTTCCGATTTGCCCGTGCTGAAGGTATACTGAATTTAGGGTGACCCACAACAGAATTGATGACATGACTGGGTCCAATATAACCAGATAGTCCCACTTTGCAGAGTCCTGAACCATTGTCAAAAATTACTGGTGGACTTTCCAGGTCTTGCGGAGTGGACATGGCTGATCCTCTTCACCTCTTCATCAAAGTAAAGAAAGATTACCTGGGTCAATTTGTGAGATAACAGGTTCTCTGGGAGTATTAAAGTGACAGGAATCTGAAGTTTTCAAATTGTTGACCTGATGATGTTACCAGGCTGCCCCCAATCCACCAGAGCAGAGTGTCCTCAGCCTATGAATGCCATTTTCTTTCTGGAGGCCTAGGTACAGGTGAGACTGGCCATAAAGACCTACTTTTAGAGCAAACAGAAGCTCATGTCCCACAGAATAGTTTCCTCTGTTTTGTTTTGTTGGACAATTCTAGTAAACAATATAAAAAAGAAGTAACACTTGTTTTACACATAAAGATATATGGGCAAGAAATAGCATCTCAATTTACTTTGGGAAAAAAATAACTGTAACATTATACATTGAGAAAAATACTATGGAAAATGTATATTAAAATGTATACCACGAGTGTAGCATCATAGTAACCCCAATATAACACAAATATATTTAATGGACAAGTGATGTGTGATTGGCATGTCGTCACAGCTTTACTGTCAGTCTGATATAGTAACAAAGATAATACATATCATTGATTCTCTGAAGACAATTAGAATAACAAAATTCATAAACAACAAGTTTTCAGACATTCAATTGACATGAATTCCTATGAAAATAGAAAACAATTTAGTCTTGTGATTGTCCAACCGTGAGTTTTAGGCCAAAGAGCAGTTAGGTAATGTCTAATTAGAACTCACTAATATTGATGACTCAAAGAGCAAAAGTTTGGATTTGAGAGAGCACAAAATATCTTGAATTTTTGGAGAAAATACTGAAATAATTACAAAATCTGAATCAATAGAAAGGTCTTAAAAATTCACAAAGCTCTGAATGAGTGCTAAACTGGAAAGGTGTGAGGTGAGTAAAAAGGATCAAAAAGAACTAATGTAAGATTCTGGTAAAATAACATTCAGATTCATTTTAGTAAATTGAAAATCTAAATAATGTGATGACTTCTACATATTGTAGGTAATAGATGGCATTCATTGAATAAGTGCATAAAAGTCACAAAATGATTTATTTTAAACATGCAAATTTAACTTGACCATTCATTGTAAATTTAATAAATTATGCTGTTTTAAGAATGGAAGTAAGACTATATTCCTTATTTCTTTATATGTTTAAACTTTCTTATTGTTATGGGGATTCAACTCATGACCTTGGGCTTGCCAGGCAGGCACTAAATTCCCACTCTTACCTCTTAAGTTATTGCTGATTTTGAGTAGCTAAAAGGAAAAATTCTGAAGATTTCTTTGACCTCATAAAAAAGTAAAACATATGAATAAAATATTGTTTGTATTCAGTGAATTCTATTTTATCCACAGAAATAACAACAACAATAATAACAGCAGCAGCATATAAGATAATTACTGTTAAAGGAATAGTCCACTCAGGTAGTAATATTTGCAGTGTGGAGGTTTAAAAATCTCAACTATACTCGAGCTCCTCCAACTTTGGGGGATTGAAATTAAATCTAAATTACATTGAAGATTATCATAGCTGTCCTAAGTGGTAATGAAGACAAATTGCTTTTTAATGGAATTCTTCTTGAGAATAAGAACTTTCAAAAAATTATATAAGATAAATAAACAACCGATTTAAAATATCCAAATGAATCTCTAATATTTTTTCCCTCAGTATAGATAAAATTTATGTAGTAAAAAGGCAAAATTTAAAAAAAAAAACACTTCTTAGTTCTGGCTCTACATTTTAAATCTTTACATGCTCACACATGAGCCAGTTGTTTAGTGAAAATGTAGTATTTTCTTTTTAAAAATTTGTTAATATGCCCAAAAATTATAAGATAAATTAAATTTTCATAAAATGTCATTTTATCATTGACTTCATTGCTATAAATCAAATGGTTTTCATGAGAAATTACTATTTCCCACTGAATTAATTTTGATTGAATTTTCTTCACATAGTTTTACTTAAAAGCTTTTTTTAAAAGGAAACTTAGTAAATGAATAGGATAGCATGTGTAGTTGATTACCCATTCTTAGTCATGCTCATCTGCTGAGTACAACTTTATTAATAAGTATTACATGTAAAACATTATAATTCAATGTGTATTTTATTTTATAGTAATAAAATTAATGTATATTTGTTAGTATACTTTCTTGCACTTCTAATGTATATACTTTTAGAATATAAAAAGGACAAAAATAATAAAGAATCAAATAAAAGATCATGAAACTAAAAGAAAAAGTTATTTGAAAACATGTATGCTTATTATTAGAATAAGATAACTAATTTCCTGAAAATTAATGAATGCCGTTTACTAATAAACTGTAATCACAATGTGTTTACAGCTCAATAAACGCTATTTTTACCTATAATTAAATTGTATGTTTCATAGAACTTCAGAGTTGATATTTAGTTATGATTTTCTAATATAAATCTCAAACTATATGAAGCACATAACACGACTAGAAGAAATTAAATTTGGATCATATAAATGTCTCCTTTTGAGATAAGTAGAAGTTTATTATGTTTTTGATTAAATATTGCTAGGCTGCTATCTTATAAAAGACTCCTAGTCATATTCTAAAAGTAGTAGATTTAGAAACAATCATAAAGATGAAAGTATAAAAGTATTAAATTGCTATAGGAATGTTACGTAAATAAAGCTTAAGTACTCTACAGAGGCATGAAACATTCACTTTTACCTCTTTCTAAGTGACTGAGTATTTTTTGGTAATCAAAGACACAGAAAAAAATGAGAAGGAAAACAAAGAACAGATAGTCCTTTAACTCAGGCATGGGAGAGACACAGGCACTGAGATTGAGGGAGCTCTCTCACTAGACAAAAGTTTGGATTGGCTCATAAAGATTACCGTTTGGGGGCGGGGTCTTGTTAGCTGACAGTGATGGATTATCGCTAAGTGTTAGTGTGTGCAGGTGGGGGATTGTAGAATCATTGGAGCATGGGGGAAGGAAAGAGAGGAAGCCTATTTTTGGGCTTGATGTCTTTTTATGGTCTCCTCACATGTTGAACTTTTGCCATGAGGATGTGGCAGATTTAGGTGGCTGAAAACCTATCACAAGGTCATAAATCTTTAGTTCCAATGAGTATAAGATTAGTGATATATGTTTTTGTATCTAAAAAGTATGTTTCATATTCCACAGCTTTCCAGAATCTGACTCCAGAAATGACTCTAATAAAGTTAATCAGAAATAGCTTCCACCACTAGTATTCTTAATCTTCTACCTATTGAGAAAAGTTAACTTTAAGTGTTCTGATAGTTTCTAATTTCATAAAAATTTTCAATGCTAATATATACTGTAATATAAAAAATTGCACAGTTTCTGGCTTTTGCAAAAAGATATATATTTTATATATTGGTTTTTTAATCCAAAAATCATACTAAATTCTCATATTACTCATTTGTCTATAGGTTATTGCTTTATATTTAAGATCAACATTATCATTTGTGGTTAATTCAATGACTTGCTTAAATTTTGTTTCTACTAAACATTTTTTTTTGTTGTTCATTTTTGTTTGTTTGTTTTGCTTTGGGGATTGAACTCACAACCTAGCACTTGCCTGGCAGACCTTTGTGCCTCCGAGCTATATCCTTGGCCCTTAATTTTTGTTTCTGTTGCTTTCCAATCTTTCAACTTACACAAAAATAATAAACAGGAGTGATAATAAGGCATACCATTGTATGTTTCCTAAAATTAAAATCACTGCTTTCAATTTCTTTTCATTTACATAGGATAGTCCATGTAGGGAAACATTTAAACTACTGTCAATCTAAAGAAATCATCTTCTACTCATTATGCTGAACAGTTTTATGATGAATAAATGTCAAAAGTTATCTGTAACTACTTGGTGGGTTTGAAACTATGAAATTTAATGTGATGAATATTTTCATACTCTATTAATTTAGTAAAACTCTTTAATTGAAGCCCCATTTAAAAAAACTCTATACTTCTGGGACAAACCTAATGAGAACATAAAATGTTATGTATTTAATACATTTTCATTTTGGATTTTAAAATATTTTATAACCTAGTATGATGGGACACACCTGTAAACCCAGCATTTGGGAGACTGAGGCAGGTGGATTGCCATGAGATCGAGGCCAGCTTAAGCTATATAGTGAGTTAAAGCACAGCCTGGGATACATAGGGACCATGTCTTAAAAAACAAAATGAATAAACAAATAAATAAAAATAAATAAATAAAATTAAATATTTATAAAGAATTTTATATTAATTTTTACAAGAGAGAAATGCCTGTTTTGTTTTTACCTGAACAAGATTTGATGACTAGTTTACATATAGACATTAAAAAATAATTCTTGAATTTCTTTGATTTTCTATGTTCTAAAAAAGATTGATAAAACTGCAGTTACACATTTCTTAAATTTTGCAAAAAGTAGTAAACTACTTTGGTCAAGAGATATCTCAAGAAAAGATTTTCCCTTTCATAATCTTTTGCTTAAGTATATTATACATAATATGAACATGCTTATATGCAAAATTTGAAAATATTGATATATAGACATGCTTGGAAAATTAAGAACATAATTAACATATCCATCTACCTCAAATATTTACTTACAGCACATTATAATGTTTCCTACTTGCCTCCCTTCCATATTCTGTCAAATGTTAATAAAATTTATGTCAATATAGTTTAACTTTAATTTTCTTGAATTGTATTTAAAGTTAATTAGAGTATGTATTCATTGTTATAAATTGTTTCTCACTCTACTTAAATTCTTTGACTTTTAGTTAAGACTTGCAATATTTTTAAGTTTTCCATTATAGATGCTGTGGTATAACATTATTGCCTTATTTATAATTTCCTAGTAAATAATGATTTCAGAAACTTTTGGCTTTTTGCTGTTGGTATGTATGTGGTGAGTTCTATTGAATCTATATAGTTCTTTGTTTCTTGTTATTTGGTTTTTGAAATTTACTTACTTATCATGAATACAAATATTTTACCACATATGTCAGTTGAAAATATCCTCTTTACCTCTATGGCTTAATTTTCACTGTGGTGCTTTTTGAAGACAAAGACTAGATTTAATATACTTCAATATGATTATACTTCAACTTCATGATATAGGTTTATAATGGATTATTCCTCTTGCTGAATAACTACACTTTAAGTTTCAAATTACACAATTATCTGTTTTGATTTAGTTTTGACTTAGGATGCAAAGTATTATGGATCAAAATTGTTATCTGGAGAATGCATGGATATATAGATTTTCCCATGTCTTTTGTTGAGAAGAGTATTTTTTTCTTCATTAAACACCAAACCATATTTGATGATTTATGGGTGGAAATATTTATAGACTCTATTCTTTTCCACTGTTTTCTTAGCATTCTGAGAAAGTAAACATGTCTTGAGTACTACAGTTTCTCCATGAAAATCAAAAGTATTTTCAAGATTGACCTGACTTCAGTATTCCAAAAATATCATAAAACCTCTGTGTTATTATATAGAGTCCTTCCTTAGGAAGAAAAGAAATTTTAAAAATTATTGTTATTAATTACAGATTCCTGGAAATTAGTCTCCTCTTCAAATGGAAAGTGTCAATCTATTAATATTGCAAGATCATTTGAAACACTTCCGTCACATTCTTTCCTGGCTAGGTCCACCATTGCCTGCTTATACTGTCATGATGATAATCTAACAGTAAACAAATTTCTAAGATGAAAGATACATCTAAAATGACTGAACTTCAGTATCTCAGTGTTGTAGTCAGGGGTTGTGCAGAGAACAATTAGAATCAGGACATGGAGTTTATAATATTATTTTTATGATGGTCACCCAGAGTTAACACAAGAAAATGCAGGAAACCTATCCACAGCACTAAAGGCATAAAATATTTAGCCAAGGGCCTAAATCCCACAGCAATGTCTCATATGAGTCCAGATGAAGATCCAGAGCTCTTGACAATGCCTTCCAGGAGACCAGCTGGAGGTCCATAGCCCACAAGAAGGACTCACGCCAGTCTCATTTATGAATCCGTGCTGGCAAGGCACAATGGTCAGTGGTAGAAGCTAGAACATCTATGTCAGCAGGGTGAAGGAGCTGTGCTGATAGGTTGAGGGTTGCATGCTGGAGTCGAGAAGTCATGCTCAAAACAAAGACCAGGTCTGTCCTGAAAACTACCACAGACATATTCAGCAACACAGGGCTCCTGAGCTCCTCTGATGATATGCACAGTTGAGTACATGCCAGGAAGCCAACAAAATGAGTAGTCCTGGAGATTAAAGGGCACACAGGTCTTGCTCTCCGGAGCCAAGAAGTGATGCTTGATGTAAGGACCAGAGCTCTTCCAGGAGAACCAACAGCTCCAACAGCAACACTTAGAGAAAACCCACAACACTTCCCTTCTCATTCTCCACGTTCTCTATTTATTCTGGCAACTTGTCTCAGGTGGAACATCTACGGTCAGCACCATGCTCATTTAATCCAGCTGGCGTTCATATGACCACTATTTTTTATTCCACAACAAGTCGATTCCCAAAGAATTTGTAGGAGCCATGAATATGAATCATCTGAGAAAAGCTTCAGGCAGTGAGCAGAGCCGACCTGAGAAAGAAACCAATGGGTCCAATTGGGGCAGGTTCTCCCAAGATGAAAGTTGCATCTGACAACCTGCCATGATGATGGATTAAATGCTACAGTATTTAATGTTTATCCTGCTGGAGTTTTGATGTATAGCAGGTCCCAATCCTTTCTATCCTGAATTCCTTCCTGTTGGAATGGGAATGCTTACCCAGTGCTATTGTATGTTGTAAGTATTTAAATAATGTAACTTAAAGACTTAAATAAGAGAATTAACACTGTTAATAACAATTGTCACTAATTATAATATTTAGTATTCTGTAACCTGAAATCTAAAAGTCTGCCCTAGTTTCAGAGGAAACTTTAGAATTGGATTGCTCTGCAATGCTGGAAGTGTTAAGTAGCTTTTAAAGATTGACTAAATGCATTTTGCATAAAACGATAGGCATGAGTCTTTTGGGGAGTAGGGGTGGAATATTATTTTTTGGATAATATATGCTACACTCAGAAGTGAGGCTTTTGTGAAATGATTAGATCATGGGGTTCCCAATTGAATTGCTGTTAAGAGATAGAGCCTACTCAGGGACAAATTACTGGGGATGTAATTTGGAATGTAGTTTAGAATTCATCTCCTCACTTCACTGTGTCTCCTGACCCCCATAACATAAAGAATCATTTTCTGGCAGATTTTTACACAATGCCACTTCTGTCTTGGAACCAGCTCATGATTGCATCAACTCTTTAAAAGCTATGAGCCCAAATAAACTCCTCTGAGTCCCTAAAGTTTGAGTGCCCAGGATGTTGGCCCAGCAATAAGAGAAGACAGTAAGCCATTGTCTTTAATATTTCTTTTTACAATGTGGTGTTCTATTGACATTTTATAATTATCTTGATGCCACTAATTTTACAAAATGTAGTTGGAGGGAATTGTTTAAGGTTACTTCTGCTCATTGCAGTGGCATGTATTATACATTGTATTTGGCCTTTAAATTCTTTCAGAAATGATTCATGGATTTTAGTTTAAAATCCTGTATATCTTTTTTGTATAACTCATTTTACAACATTTTACATGGTTCTACACTGTTCAAATGGAATTTTCAACAGCTTTTTTGAATAATAATTTCCATATGCTGATATTTATTCATTGTTACTATATAATTCAATTATCTAAATAAATTTACAAATGTGTAACCACTGCCAAAATATAATAGAACATTTCATCCTAAAGAGAACCCACATACTGCTTTGTAGTTGTAACTCATTACACTAACTTACACTGATAATGAATAATTCTTTGTTTTATTTTGTATTTTGTACAAATGATGTTTTGCATTTTATTTCTTTCACTGAGCATAGTCTCTTCCATGTTATACCAAGAACAATAGCTTGTCCAATTATATTTTATATATTGAAACATTAAATGACTGCATTATATTTCATAACTCCATTGACCATTTTATGAGTATTGCATTGCCTAGAGTTTGGGATTTTGAATAATGTGAACATTAATGTACAAATATTTCTGTGAAAATAACTGGTTGTTTCCTTCAGGCAGATTTCTAGTAGAAGAATTGCAGAGAAACATGGTAATTTGATGTTTAAAATTTTACGTTAATGTCAAACTGTTTTTCAAAGTGGCTAAATGGTATTAACTTGACAGCAGCAATATATGAGTGTTCAGATTTTTCCATATCTCTGGCCCTTGTCACCAGTCACTTCTGCTTTTGTACTATACCTTTGGAGTGGATATGCAGTATTATTGCATTATACACCTTATTTACCTCTAGTTACTAATCATGTTCAGTATCTCCATTTTGCATATTTGTCATTAACATATCTTCTTTGATCTATTCATAATTTGCCTGGGTATAATGGAATTTTAAATTTATTATTATTGAGTTGAATACAATTTTATAAACACTATACAAAATTATTTGGTTTTTTTGCCACATATAATATTTGACAGCCTGTAGTTTGTCTCCATTATTTTCTTAAAGGGGTGTATTAAAACAAAAATGCTTCTGTTTTGATTAGTTCTAACTTACCTATTATATTACAGTTTTCCTAATTGGGATTGTGATGTTTTTCTAAATATGTTTTGCTGAATCATAAATCATAAATATATTTCTTATATTTTTTCTAAAATTGTTATAGTTTTGTCTCATATTTTTATTTGATTTATTTTGGATTTTTTTATATAAGACAAGCAGTACATTTCTAAATTCAATTTTTAAACACTATGCATATTAAATTTTCAACCACTTGCTGAAAAGACCACATGACACTCTATTAATTGCCTTGATAACTTTCTGAAATATCAAGTGACCAAAAGTACTAGGGTTTACATGTGTACTCTCAAATATATATATATATATATATATATATATATATATATATAGTCTTGTGCATGTACCACAAAACTGAAGACTTTTGTTATAGAGAAAATCTTCCTAAATTATTAACTTTCAAAGCTATTATGGGTAATATGGGTCTTTCAACAAATTTATATATATCTGCACAATTTTCATCAGTACATCAAGAAAATATAGCCAGGCATGTTTGTGCACACCTGTAATCTCAACACTTGAGGACTGAGGCAGAAGTATCACCAAAAGTTCAAGGCCAGTCTGAGCTACATAGTAAATTTAAGGCCAGCCTGAATTTCACTACATAAGAGATCTTGCCTCAAACTAACAAACAAAAACTGTACAGTTAGTAAAAGCAA
This sequence comes from Hydrochoerus hydrochaeris, assembly GCA_004027455.1. Classification (NCBI taxonomy): domain Eukaryota; kingdom Metazoa; phylum Chordata; class Mammalia; order Rodentia; family Hydrochaeridae; genus Hydrochoerus; species Hydrochoerus hydrochaeris. The sequence continues at coordinate 27,560 of PVLA01012382.1, read as the reverse complement.
AAATAGACAAATGAAAATATATCAAATTAAGATGCTTCTGTACAACACAGAAATAATCAACAATATGAAGAGGCAACTTAATGGAAGAAGGCATTAGATTTGCAAAGTATGTATCTAACAACGGTTGAGCATATCAAAGGGAACACATACAAATGAATATAAAAAATCTGTCATTCAAAATGGGCAAAATATCTGCATAACATTTTTTCAAAAGAATAAATACAAATCTCCAAGAGCTGATATATGAAAAAGTACTGAATACCACTGGTCATTAGGAAATTGGAAACCTCAAATCTGAAATAATAGTATTACCTTGCTCCAGTTAGAATGCAAACAGCAAATACTACTACTGATAATATATAGTGGGTGGAAACCCTATTATGTTAATGGGAATGTAAATTGATATGATAAAGTCACTATAAAATGTAGTATTGAAGTTATTTAAAAATTAAAAATAGAACTACCATGTGACCAAGTTTTCTCACTCTTGTGTATATTTTCAGAGGAATGAAATAATTATATTGTAGATACATCTATACTCCCATGATAGTGGCAGCATTATTGACAAAAGCCAAGAAAGTGAAACAGCTTGAATGTCCATAAACCAGTCAGCAAATAAAGAAAATTTTGTAAATATATGCTATGTTATAATATTTAGTCATAAAACTTATAAACTCCTGTGTTATTTTTGCAGTAACATGTTTGCACCTGAAAGAAATAATGCTAAATGAAATAAGCCAAATATCCACAAAAAGCACCACAATTCTTTATTTCTTCATCATCTCACTCATATGTGGAATCTAGAAAAATTTAGTTAATGGAAGTTTAAAGAATCGTGGGTACCTGAGGCAGAAGCATGGATGGAAACAAGTTGGTCGATGGGCACAGGTTTGCACTTGGTGATATAGTTTGGCTGTGTAATATCCCTCATAGGTCCCTACTAAAAAGAATAGTTCCCCAGGTTGGTGCTCTTGTGAGGTTATGCAAAGAGAAAAGAGGTGGGTGTGAGGATTTAAGATCATTGGAGATAGACCCTGGTCCGATTTTGGCTCTGAAATAGGCAATTAACTCTACTACAAGTATCCAACCTGAGATGCTCCCTCAACACAGACACGAAAGTATTATCACCAGCAGATCATAGAATGAAACCTCCAAAACCATAATCCAAAATAAAACGTTTGAAAAAGCTGTTTGATTATGTCAAATATTTCTATAGAGAAGTAAATCTAAGAAGCACAGTTAAAGTAGGCTAAATAAGATCCAGTGTTAATTTCTGATTAGGACAATAATACTTAATGTATCATATAGCTCAAAATATCTAGAAGAGACAATTTTAAATGTTCTTATCACTAAGAAATGACACATTTTGAGGTGATGATATGTTAATTAACTTAAATTGATCATTATACAATGTATTGAAATATCTGAGTATTTCTAAAGTCTTATATTTATTTGTTAATTATTACTAATTGCTAGTTAATTGTTAACTAAATGGCAAAATGAAATATACATCATATAAATTTAAAAAGCTATGGTTTAAACTGACATTGAAGATGAATTTGTGAATTATTTACATGTTAATGATTATTCCAACTGAAGAAGAAATTTCTATTACTTTATACTTTAGTATTTTTCAATAATTTTGTAATTTTTACCAGAGATAACTTGAAATAATTTTGATACATTATTCCTCATTATTTTATTCTACAATATTTGCTGTGGAATGAAATCTGCTATTAATTTCATTTTGAATTTTGTGTTTCTATCACTTAGAAATATAGCTCATTATTGATATATTCATATTACATTTTGTAACTGATGAACTCATTTTAGTTCTAGACTTTTTTATACTTCAGGAATTCTTACATAAAGATTGCTGCTGTCTGGAAATAAAAACAATTTCTTTCAAATGCGGATTCCTTTTATTTCTTTTGCAGGCATGATGAGTTCGTTTAAAGATTTGTCCTATTAAATTGGTGATGTTTCATTGTTTTTCAAGGTACTTGACAGCTTTTATCATATCAATTTGATGTCAATTTTTTTCTGTTTCTAAGGAAGTATGTTTTTTATACTTTGCTTTATTAATGTGAAAAAGCATACTGATTTCAAATGTTAAACTAATTTTTTCATTCCTGAGATACATTCATCTTGATCAGAGTCTATATTCTTTCATATATGTCACTAAATTGTATTTGCTTCTTTCTGGTTTTGCGATGGCAGTATTATTGAAGAAAAATTCACATTAAAAAAAACTCCACTTTTTAATCTGCAAAAATCCCACGTCCTTTAGTGTTCAAAGTTGCGTAATAGTATCTTGCTTAAGAACACTTTAAATTGTACTGGAGGAGAGAATATAGGTCCGTTAGCACGCACTCTCCTTTGCCTGTTCTCCAGGCTCTACCATTTTTCCCACTACGGATTTTTCATTTAAATAGAATCACAAATTAGGAATATTTTATGATTATATTCTTTCATTTAATGTTAGTAAGTTCTATATTTTTGCATCATGTGTTAGTACTTTGTAGAGTTTAGGGTTAATAACGTATTGTACAGTTTTTTGCATCACATTTTGTTAGCTAATTCACTACTTGGTGGACATTTTATTTCAGTGTATGACTGTTTTGAATAATGCCATTACAAATATATATATATATATATATATATATATATATATATACTTGTTTATATATTTGTTTTAATTTTATGGATACATACATAGTAGTGGATTCAATAGTTCATATATAAACTATGTTTCTGATATTTTTATTTTAAAATGAAAAACAAATATAAACAATGAAACAGAATTTCAAAACAAATAATATATTAACAATGGACAAAAAAGTTTTACTCTTCTTTAGATTTTTTTGACTTATATATTTGATTTTTTTGGTTTGTTTCTTGGTGTAGTTGTTGTTTTTGTGCCAGGGTTGGAGTTCATGACCTCACACTTGCCAGGCAGGTGCTTATGCTGCTGAGCTAAATGTCCAGCACCAATTTTAGTTATTTTATATCAATAAAGTATGTTATGATTCTTCGAAATGGTGTAAATGTTCCAAATTCTCCTCATTTCCCCCAAAGATACTTACTGCATGATTTTAAAATTACTTCGTAATTTTTGTTGTTTATTTTTTATTGAAATATAGTTTGTACGTACTTACAAGTTTCAGTTTGATGCTTTCATTTAGGTACAGATGGTGTAGTGGTCAACTCAGGTTAAAGCATATCCATCTCCTTAAGCTTTTATCATCTTGTATAGTGAATACACTCAAATTCCTCTCTGTTAACTGCTTTTGAGATATATAAGGGATAATTAATGAATTTTACCCTTCTATGCCATGAAACACCAGAATTTATTTGTCCTATGAAGTAATAACAGTGTACTTGTCAACTGATGTATCTGTCTCCCCTTTTCCTTATATTCCCCAAACTTTTTGGAAACTATTATTCTAATTTCAGCTTCCACAAAACAATTTTTAAGATTCCATGTATGAGTGACATCATGCACTGTTTAATTTCCAATGTCTGATAAATATCATTTAACAGCATGTCCTTAAGTTTCATTCATGTTATTACAAATGATAGAATTTTGTACTCTTCTATGACTGAATAATCTTTCTTGTGTATATATAGCCTTCTTTATCGGTGGGTGAATTTTTATGTTGATTTCATATCTTATCAATTGCGAATAATGCTACAATAAACAGAGTGGAATTTTTATTATTATTATTATTATTATTATTATAGCCATACCCATAGGGTTGAAGTTGCATTTCACTGTTGCCTTAAATTGCATTTCTCTACACATGAAGTATATTCAACATCTTTTAATATATGTTCCTTTGTATGAAAAATATCTGCTTACATCCTATCATTTAAGTGGATTTTTTGTCATTTTAAAGTTCAGTTTTAAGATATGCTACTTAATATTCTGATACCAAGTACTGAACTTGCAAGTTTTTTCTCTTTCTTTGGATTGTCTTGGCATTTATTGCTGATATTCTCTGAAGCACACATTTTTTTGTGTTTCAGTTTTATAATGTGTTTTTGTTCCATTTTAAAGAAAGTTTTGCTTATTCAGATGTTGAAATTTTATCCTCTGATTTCTTCTAGAATTTTTATAACTTTAACTTAGGTCATTCATCTATTTTGACTTAGCTTTTTAGAGTATAAGAGGTAGGGATACAAAGTCATTCTTTTCTATGTGGTTATCTGAAATGTCGTCTGCAATTATGAATGTTTGTATTTCTCCTTGTAATATTTAGCATTCTTACTGTGATCCTATTTATTATCTAAGTGTAAAATGAAAATTTTAAAATTTTAATTCAGGATTTAACTTTTCTTCATTTTATAAACTAATATATTTTGTCATAAGGTTTTTTATGTTTATGACAGTTTTTTGCCTAATATCTATATAGTTGTAATTGCTTTCAATTAGTTTTCTTTAGAATTTTCTGACTTGTATTTGGTTTTGGTTATTTTCATTTGAAAATTCTTAATATACACCTTCTTAGCAAATTTGTAAAATGGTACATAGCAGAAAAGTTTTGTAAAAATTATTCGCAATTAATTGAAGCAGTTTCCACTTACTATTATAAATTTAGATGTTTCTATATATAGTCACTTAATTTAGTCTTCAACTTGATTGTATACATTCATTGTTTACTTTTTATCCTTCTTAAATTCTTTGAACTTTTTGGATTTCTTCTATTTTGTTTAGCCTTCATTACTAGTTGGTATTTAATGCGGTATTTTTTATAATTTTTCATACATCTTAATAAGGACATATAATTCATTTAATTATATGTCTATATCTGTGTTTCCTTATCAGTTGGTATCATTTAGTCCCATTCTAAAATTAAACATACACAAAATTATTTTATGTAGTCATCATTTTTTAGGTTTATCCTCATATTTACTCATGTGTTTTGTTCCGTGGCATAAATTTGTACAATCCAAATCATATATCTTGTAGCCTTTTTCCTAAACTATACACAGTAGAATTACATTTAGACAAAATTAGTTCATAACTAAATGTTGTAGTTCACAACTAAGTATGTTTTTTGTCCAAAAGAAATTTCTTTACATTTACGAGTTCATATTCATAATTATTTGATTGACATACTTATATTACACTAGCTTTATCTCTTCTACTTTTCAGGAGTTAGTATTTTATTGTTTGTTTGAACATACTTTGCAACTTCTCTCTAGAGTCTCTTAAAATTTTGCCTTTGCAACTGGATTTTAATTTGGCTTTATTACCATGTACTTCACAATAAAGTTATTTTTGCCATTTTGATTCCCTGGACTTCCAATAAATGTGGCTTTGTGTTTTACATGGTGCAAGTAAATGTTCTTTTATTACTTGTAAAAATGATTTCTTCCAAGTATGTTTCTCCTCTTCATAAAAAGAAAAGCCTTTTTCAAACTGTCTTACATATTGTATAATAACATTTTGCTATTTGAAAGATTTATCTTGGTGTTTTCTTTGCTATATTCTGGATAATGCCTGATAATGTGTGATATTAATTTTTTATTTCATTTCTCAGTGTTCAGATGCTCTTAAATTCATCCACTGAGATTTTGTTAGCAGTCATTATATATTATTACTGTACGTTATTTTGTTTCATGGCTTTCAGATTTCCTTGGTTACTTTTAAATTCACTTGGCCCTGTCATATTTTCAATGTCTCCTGTTAATTCTTTAAATGCACAAATTAAATAATGAGTATACATGTTCATAAATATATATATATATATATATGTATTGTATATTCTGCCTGTAATGATTTCTATGTTTTTTTGCTTGCATTAGTGTGAGTTTATTTATTGTTTCATCTAGCTTTTACTGACTTCTTCTCTTATGGTTCCATAATCTTTGTAAATTCATGTTAATTGGCCTAACATTAGAGAGAATATTCTGCAGGAGATTTTCATTCATTGGTCTCAGATGGTTGTAGACAACAAAACCCTGAAAAAATCTTATGAAATTCTAATATTGCTGTTTTAGAAAAGTTAAATATTTTAGATTTTGATTAAAAGTGCAATGAGAAAGTTCAAAGATCATAGATCTATACGATGCATTTGTAGATCTCTGATGTTGGGAAAAAAATTCTTGAATAACAACTTGAAAAAAAAAAACTTTTTTCCTCATGGTTTCAGATATATTATTCCATGATGAGGTCAATCCATTGCTTTTAGGCCTGTGGCATTATACAAGTGTCATGACTAAAGACCATGGTAGAGGAAACCTGGTTACCTCATTGCAGCAAGCAATGACTTTCCCTAATGTTTGTTTTGCTAGTGTTTTAAAAGATCAGTTAGCTTTGAATGTATGAATTTTTGAGTACTATGCTCTTTTGTGTTGGTCTATGCATGTAGATTTTTATGACAGTATCATGCTATTTGTTTTATGATAGCTTTAGCATAGTATATTTTGAGGTCAGGTGCTATACTTACTACAGCATTGATTTTTTGTTTAAGGTTCCAATGGCTCTTTGAAACTTTTGTTTGTTTTATATGATTCTTAGGATCATTTCCTTTCTGTGAAAATTTCCATTGGTGTTTCAAAATGATCCGCATTGAATCTATAGATTGCTTTGGAAAATACGGGCATCGTAACACTATTAATTCTCTCAATCCATAAACATGGAATAACTTTTCCTTTTTCATTTTCTTAAATTACTTTTATTCATGCTTTATTATTTTAACTGCAGAACTAACTCATTTTGTTTTTCGTTTGTTTATTTATTTTGAGATGGTGTCACTATGCAGTCCCTGCTAGCTTTGAAAATGCTTATGTATTCCAGGCTGGCCTCCAATGTACAGCAGTGCTCTTGCCTAGGCCTCGCGATTGCTGAGATATAGCTGTGCACCAGTTTCACTTCCTTGTTTAATTTTTTAGCTATGTGTTCACTGGTGGTTATTATAAAAAATATTGCATCATTTTTTCTCAGTAAGCTTGTCATTGTTTTATAAAACAGTACTAAATTTTATATATTAACATCCTTATGACAATTATTTTATTGTTTTTGATGTATCTCATTGATCTGGCTTTCTGTATGGCCAGTTGCTGTTATTTTATATTGCACAGAAAATTAGCAAATTTACACTGTTTCCTTGAAGTTTTTCTTTGTTAATATTTAGTCATTCAGAAAACAATCAACTTTCCCTTTATTTCCTTTTTCACTTTGTTCAGGGAAAGGCCTGCAACTAAAGTCTAGATAAGATTCCAAGACAAAATATTTGTGAAGATGTTTTTAAGCTTCTCTCTCTCTCTCTCTCTCTCTCTCTCTCTCTCTCTCTCTCTCTCTCTCTCTCTCTTTGTCTCTCCAAATGTGATTTATTGTAACTAAACCCTAAGTAGTGTGCACCATTTCTTTTCAGAAGACAATAATCTCTTCCTCTCCTTAGTGTCTGCCTATGAAACTGTACTTCAAAGATGATACGAGGAATGCATTTGTTTCTAGTGGCTTCTAAAAATATCAAAATCTTCTTTGTGCCCTGTGTCAGGTGCTACAAATATCAGTCTCTTACATAGCCAAATTTTTGGCTGTATGTCCAAAATTTTTTTTTCCTGAGTGCAGATCTCCAGCATGGGAGGTTTCCTTTTGTTTGTGTCACATAGGTTAAATAGCAAAAAGGAATTTGATAGGCCCACAAAAAAGCTGTAAAATTGTCTAACATTTTAGCTTGAATCCTCTTTCGGTTTAAACTTAGTGATGGTGCTGTGACTTCTCAAAAGATATCTAGAGTATTCATAAAGTAATTTGGATCTACATATTGTTGCAAATATAGTCTTTCTGTAGAACAGACCTATAAAATTTCCTACTCTACCTTAGCTAATTTTTCTATCACATATCGTTTTTTATTAAAATCACTAATTTTATTAGATTTACCTGGATGTGTTGCAAATTACTGAAAGTATCAAGAATTCCTATTTCGAACATTACATGTGTTACATTCAACCTATGAGAGAATTTAGGCTTGAATAATGTTGATATAAAATCGATCAATTTACTGAATTAACCACATAACTCTAAACACAATTGTGATAATTACAGAGTTATAAATTAACAATGTAAAAACTATCAGGTCACTGAATGTCATAGTTAGAAAGCAAGAGTAACAGCAATAAGCAAATGTCAACCTGAAATATCTCCTATATCCTTTTTAAAGTTGCTGGAACTTCAGCATATTTGTTATGTACACACAACAGGTATGTTTTAATCAGTCAGATCTTTTAATTGTGAGTGTAATAGACATTTCAAAATAGAAATTTGCTAATTTGTGCTTGATAGTATTAATATTTCATAATCATTCACATGCTATAATTATTATTAAGGTGCTTTTGGTCACAAATAAAATGACATTCTGCTGTTCTTTGTTTTGTGTGTTAAAAATAAAGGACACACTATTTTTCCTATCAAGATGGATGGAAGAAAATTCAAATTAAATTTTTGTTAAATAATGTCATCCTGTCTTTTTCCATTTTTTCCATTAATACATTTTTATTTTATTTAAAGAAAAAAAATGAAACAGAAAGAGGGTAGTAATAATACATAATTTCAAAAAACCAGTAAGAAATCACTAGTTGATAATTACATAAGTTCCTCTTAGAAGTAGTTGTTCAAGTTACAAAAGTAAAGCATACAAAGTGGACATTTGAACAGTAAGACTGCAAACAGTTCTGTTCACCTATCCAACAAAAACTTAGTAATAGGGTTATCAATCTTACACACTTATACATGCAGTTATATACTTTAGGATACTCTCTATTTCTCTCTCTTTTTTACAATAACTATAATCAATTCTCATAAACTGTTTAGAAGTTCTACACGTGCATAAGTCTCTACATGTATACTATCATTTCTGTATTAGAGGGAAAACAAATCAAAACAAGTCAACAAAACAAATTGCTAGAAAAACACGAAATGAAAAGGACCTATAAAACCACAATATTGGTGATTTACAGTAGTTACTATGATGTCTCTTGTTATTTTCAATAAAATTGTCTATATCATCAGGCATAATATAATTAAACATAGCAGTACACAGCACTCTTAATAAAAACCAAACATTGGAGACATTATAGGACTTCAAAGGCAGTTAATAATCAAACCAGAATGGGTATCCTATTGAATCTTATCATCTTCAGCGTTGTTGCCTCTACTATCAGACTTGATACTATCAAGCATACCAGATTCGATTAAAATCAGTCAAGACAAAACAGCAATATAGCCAATCTTCTCTGCCTCATTTCTGCTATGCTCTTTTTCTGTCATTGTTCTTTACTTTTCTCCATCATTCCACTGTCTGCCCCTTTCATTGAGGCCTTTCTGCCATTGTTCCTGGAATCCTGGTGATTTTCTTCTCTCTCTCTAGTATGTTCTTCAATATTCTTTGCAGGGTTGGATTGGTAGTCACAAACTCTCCCAGTTCCTCTTTGTCATGGAAACATCTTCCCTCTCCATTAATTTTGAGAGACAGTTTTGCAGGGTACATCAATCTGGGTTATTTACTTTCAGGGCTTGAATATTTCGCTCCAAGCTCTTCTTGATTTGATAGCTTGCATTGAGAAGTCTGCTATGATTTTGATGAATTTTCCTTTATAGGTGACCTGTTTCTTTTTTCTGATTGTTTTTAATATTCTGTTCTTGTGATGGATTTCTGGGATCCTAGTATTATATGTCTGGGTGTACATTTGTTTTGGTTGTAGCTGGCTGGAATTCTGTATGCATCATATATCTGAACATCACTTCTCTTTCCTATGCTTGGGAAGTTTTCCTTAATTATTTCTGTGAATAGCCTTTTTATTTCATTTGTATTGGTCCATACTTCTTCATTCACTTTTTTATTAAGTTATAAATCCTCTTGTCATCTTCTAGCCTTTGTATCATTACTTCCTGGTTCCTTGTTATTTTTAAGAGTTCCTTCTTTTGCGATTATACATTGCAAATCTATCTTCAAGTTTTTAAAATCTGTCTTTAGTTTCTGTTAAGGAGTTTTGCAGTTTTCAATGGAGTTTTTAATTTCTTGATATTCTCTTTGGATCTGTTTCATGTATTCTAGATTTTGTTTATATTCTTCATCAAAGGCTTCTCTCCTTTCTCTGGGTTTCTCCATTGTTCCATTTGTGTCTTCTTGAGCAGTGCCCAGCATTTCTTTTATTAATCTTCTTATATCTTGCTTCACCTGTTAGAATTTCAGATTTAAATTTGTCACAGAAGTATTTCTTTATTTCCATTGAGGCCATGTCTGATATTGCATGTTTGCTGCCCTTGATCTCCTCTGTATTTACCTTTCCTGGAATTATTTTCCCTGGGTCAGCAGTAGGAGGCTTTTTACTATTTCTTTGTCTTGTCATGTTTCTGGTTTCTTTCAGACTGGTGAATGGTGGAGGTCTCAGGTCCTTTTTGTATTGCTTACATTTTTTCTGAAGCATACTGGCTAGGGGATTACTTCCTTCTCCAGTTTGCTGTTGATTTGTGAGGTACACTCAGGGGCAATGTGGGCTGGCCACTTCCCTCTAAGCCAGTCAAACAGTGAATGTCTTCAGCACATTCTCTGTGCCCTGTGGATGTCACAGGTTCGGGACAGCCTCATCCCTGACTATTGTGTCCTGACAAAGGGCGGGGCCCAGCCCAAGCAGATCCCACCATCTGCTTTGGGCCAGGAGCTGCCGACTGAGGCCTCTTCAGTTGTCAATTCAAACCTGTCCTGCCCACTCCAATATGTTGTCTAGCTGGTCACCCCGCTCTTGGGAACCCAGTTGTCAGCACTCACCAAAGTCCATGCAGCCCTGTTCCCCGGTTCTACTCCCTGTTGCAGTGCCTCCTCCCACCAAGGTTCTTGGGCTCACCAACCCCTGCTCTCCTCAAGGCTGTGACCTCAGCTCAATCGTGAGTTGCCCAACTCTAAGATTCGCCCAATACAGCAATGGGAGATTGCACAACTCCAGCCCTCCATCCATGCTTCTTTTTTTTTTTCTTTTTCCTCAGTTTCTTCCTGGGTTGTGAGAATTCCCCTCCTTTCATCTGGTCTTCTCCATGGTGTTAAATACTAATGTCTGAGTAGTTTTTCTCAGAGATCTTCTCTATCGTGGTACCTATCAATCTGCCATGTTTTCTTCTCCCATTAATACATTTGACAGACCCTCTGTTAAGACTGAATATGTGTCTTCCTGTAACACACGTCTGGCTGCAATTTTCCTAATCAGACCAGTCCAAAAGAGAAAGAACAGAAATAACCATGCTGTATCTGGGTATTTCCTATAAATCTGGGGTCTCCACTCTCTTTTCCTGGGAGTTGTCTCTTCGGAAACCCTGCACTCATCTCCCAAGCAATGCATCATACGTGTGGCCACTGCGGGCACAGGACCTGTGCCCCTCGCTGACGTGTGCACCGAACCCAATGCCGCATGGGCTGAAGAGTGAGAAACTGTGCCTGTCTTTGTCTATTAAAGAAGTGCTCTGTTAAGTATTTCTACTAGGAGAAAAATTTAGAAAAAAAAGTATTTCTACTACGACAGTAATGGTAAAACTTTTAGAGACAAGTAGCCAAACTACATACCTAAATCACTTATCACAATAAGCAAACACTGCAATTAAACATGAATGCTAGGAATTTAGTTTAGAAAAAAAATCATATCAGATATTAACAACTTTTGTCTTAAAGAAAAAACACAATGCCATAGGGTTGCCACCACTAATAGGCTCTTGACCAATGTCCATCTATAAACTTATCTTTCCTTGAAACAATTGATTTGTCAATTACTTATATGACATATACTAACCAACAGTAACTGTTACCTAATTATTAAACTGGTTTTCTCATAGAATTCTATAGTAACAGGCTAAGGCTGTCTGTCATACGTAAGTATCATAGTTTTAGTGGTTTGAACAAAATGAAATTTATTTTTAACATTCCCTTAAGTTAGAAGTCCAAAAGTAAGATGCCAACAGGTACAATTTCTATGAAGTCTCTCAGCATTCTCCTTCCTCACTGATTACTCACACCATCTTTCCCCTGTACATATGCATCACTCTAGTCTCTACACATAGTCATGTCTTCTAATTGCAAAGCCATATGTAAGATTGGATCATGGTCTATCTTACAACTTGTTTAATCTTAATTACCTCAATAAAGAACCCCCCTGATGCAGTCACACTGTATGAAGAGATTAGACCTTCACTGTATGAATATAGGGGCCCCAAGTCACCCAAAATATTTAATTGATATTGCTGAATGAAACAAAAAGTTGCAAAATACAAACTAAAAAATGGTATGTATAGCGAATTTTCATGTGTTAACCAAATACATTTCCTAATTCATAATTGTTATGTTTTCTGTAGTAAAAATAACACCATGTTACTTAAATTTTTAAATTTTCTCTTTTTCTAAATCGTAATTCTAATACAAATTCCATTTTATCATATAACATGCAGCTTCTTCAAAAGTATAGGAATCACTTAATGTTTAAAAGTAAAGAGATTATGCCATTTAAATGTATTCAGAAAATATGTTGTGAGGTTATTAATCAATTCAATACTAATTACTTTAAAAAAAAAAACTTTAGTGGATACAAGTGTGCTTAAGCACATTTGTATCAATAATAGAAGACACTACCATAAAACCACTTCCTCATTAGCCCTACAGTCCTTAGTTGAAAGCTAACTCTTGAACATTTCTAAAATATATTGGATTTATTAGCCTAAGTGATAAATAACTTTGTATCATACTTGCTTTCTGCAGGCCTTATTGATCTTTCTACAGAAAGACTGGCTGGTATAACATGAATATAAAACCAGAATGCAAATCCTCAGTGAACATTTTTTTTCTTGTGAATAGTTCCAAGCAAGTAGGTCGTCTAAAAATGGTAATGTTTTCTTCCCAAGAAATGTATACGTTAAATTGTGAATACTTTTTGATGGCAATATTTTACTTTAATAGTTTTAAAAATAGAAATGAAAATAAGTGCTATTATCATTTTTAAGAGAGCAGGCCAATCACTCAGAATACTTTAAAATATGGAATAGGGTCACATTCTGTCCATTTTTGTATTTGATAGTGCAGTTTAATGTCAATCATTTATTGGTTTTTATTATATTGGAAATATGAGAAGATTAAAATAGTCCATGACATCTTTGAGCTGATGTTATTAATATAAATGTTATATGTAATTTTATAATGAACTATTAATTACATCCTATAATTAGTCCTTCACAAATATTTATGTAAAAAGCACCATAAGTCCTGTGACTGTGTTGTCTGAGAAAAAACAGATGATAACCCAGTTGGAAGGGAACCATGTTACCAAATAAAATATGAAAATGGGATAATATATACAGATAGTATAGATGGTGAAGTAAATGTTGAAAAGACTGGGAGTAATATAGAGGGATCAGATGAGGGGTATAAAATCTCTTTGAAGAGGTAACACTCAAAAGTTTGCAAATGTGATAGGGAAAAGTCATAAATTTAGGTCACCAGGGGGGAAGAAGCTGTTTTTAACATGTGGACAATTATAAGATAAAGTTTAAATTTTTAAGGTAGAAATATGTGAAAATGTTAAAAGGACTGTCTTTTCTACAGTAGCAAGAACATATATATTATAGGTGTGAAGATAAAATTTGAGCCTCTGAATGCTTAGCTAAGTAACTCTTTGTACAATATGTTAAAAAATAAAACATAGCTATATAATTTAGTGGAATTGCCCATTTGGGGAACTATAAATCCTCATGAAGTAATTGCACTTACCATTGTAAGAAAATAGTACAAAAATTACAAACTACTACCTTGGATTAGATTCCTGACCCAATCATGTTTCATGGATTTATTCACACAATGATTTCTTTATGGTTTTTCTCTGTATAAATTGATTGTGAATAATTGATTAATCTGTAAGTTGTGGTGTGTAGGTGATTATATATATATATATATAGATATAGATATAGATATAGATATAGATATAGATATATAGATATAGATACATAAATTTCCAAGAACAACAGTGTCAAGAACAACAGTGATACTAAATGCTGAAATGTGAACACAGTTTTAACTTTTTTTTTCTTTTATCATTACAAGTTTGCAGTACATGTACATGATGTTTGCATTAATCTTGGGGATTGGGCATATGCATATAATAAAGTTTGTTTCTTTTTTATGGTTTCTTCCTCATTCCCACACACTTGTATCCTTCAATTTCTAAAATCTCTTTCCCCAGTTTTATTGTTGTTATTACTCTTAGCTGATGTTTATGACCTACAGTGTTAATATTCATTGAAATTCTTAGGTTCTTTTACGTATCACTTCACTTCTACTTACTTCCTCTTGATCTCCTATGCTTCCTGCACCCTTGGTCTCCTGGACCTGTATTTGCAAGAAATCTCTCCCTTTGTTTCCTTCAATACACCTTTTATTATTTTCTTTGTTTATGCTTTGCCTTACTCAAATGAGAGCTACCATAAAGTATTGAAGCTTGTTTTGATGATTTATCTCACTCAACATAATTTATCAGCATTCATTTTCCTACAAAAATCTCAAGTTTATCCTTCTTTATAACTGAATAGTATTTCATTATATACAGACACTGCATTTTCCTTATCCACTCATCTGTTGATCAATATACCTGCTGCTCCCAGGGTTTGGCTATTATGGATTGTGTGGTTATAAACATTACATGTATGTATCACTCTAGTATGATGTTTTTATCTCTTTAAGTAAAATACCTAAAATGAAGTAGCTGGAATATATGGAATTTCTAAATTTAGTGCTTTGAAAAATCCCAATGCTAGTTTCTATACTGGTTGTATCGGATTTCATTGCCATCAACAGTATAGTAGGGTTCCTTTATCATCAAAAATCCCAATGCTAGTTTCTATACTGGTTGTATCGGATTTCATTGCCATCAACAGTATAGTAGGGTTCCTTTATCATCGCAGCAATACCAGTGTAGGTTATTCTTAGATTTCTTGATAATTCCCATTCTTCTTTTGTGCAACATGGAATCTTAACGTTCTTTAACAATGCTCTAACATCCAGAGATGATGAACAACTTCTCATATATTTGTTGGCTATTTGTACTTTTTCTGATAAATATCTATTCATTTTGTTGCCTATTTCTTGATTGGGTCTTTTATTTTAGATAGTCTAATTTTAAAATTATTTACATATTCTAGATATTAGTCTCTTCACTCTACTAATTAATTTCTTTGCTCTGAAGAAAATTTTTATCTTGATATAATTCCATTCATTGATTCTTATTATTGTTTCTTGAGCCTTAGAGATTCTGTTTAAAAATCCTTCTTAGGACTAGGGATTTAGCTCAGGGGCATATGTGCCTGCCTGGCAAGTGCGAGGTTGTGAGGTACAAAAAAAGGCTTTCTTACAGCTATGACTTCAAGTACTTTGCCTGTTTTGTCTTCCAGTTGGTTCAATATTTCTGTTTTAGTGTATAGATCCTTGATCTTAGTTTAGTGGATATTAATACATTGGTCTAGTTTCAATCTTCTGTATACACATATCCCTTTTGCCCAGAATGATTTGTTGAATAAGCTATGTTTCTTCCATTTTTTGCCTTTGTAACTTATGAAAGATTAAATAGCTGAATGTGTCTGTAGGCTCCATATTTTCCATTTTGTTTCATTGATCCACATGTCTGTCTTTGTGTCAGTACCATGCCATTTTTGTCACTTTTGCTTTGTAGCATATTTTGAAATTTGCTATTGTGATGCCTCCAGCTTTGTTCTTTTTTCCCAAGATTATTTTGCTAGTATAGGTCTCTTCATGTTCCTTATATATTTTAAAATTGTCTTTTTCTAGATATACCAAGGACGATGTTGGTAGTTTGACTGGGATTGCATTGCTACTACATACTGATTTTTGGAGTATGGCCATTTTGATACTATTAAATTTGCCTATTTGGGAGCACGGTATGTCTTTTCATTTTATGATGTTGTTTTCAACCTCCTTTTTCAAAGCACTGCAATTTTCCTTGTAAAAGTCTTTCATTACTTTGTTAGGGTAATTTCTTGGTTTTTAATGTTTATCAAGGCTATTCTAAATGGTATTATTTGCATAATTTCTTTCTCATTGAGGTTTTCTAAATTTTTGTTCATAGATTTTTACCCTGTTATATTTTTGAAATCATTTATTGGTTCTAAGGGTGTATTGGTGGAGTTCTTTGGGTTTTTTTTCTGTAGTATATTATGCCATTTGCAAGTAATAATTTGAGATTTCCTTTTTCTATATGCACTTTTTTTATGTATTTCTCTTGCCTGATTTCTCTGGCTAATATTTCATGTACTATGTTAAGTAAAAGTGATAATAAATGGCATCTATGTCTTACTCCTGATTTGAGAGGCAATGTTTTTTAAATTTAATAAAGTATTACCTATTGGTTTGCCATAAATACCTCTTATCAAATTCAGGAATTATTGTGCCATATCTAACATTATTCAGGGTTATTATCATGAAGGAACATTGAGATTTGTCTAAAGCCTTTTCTGCATTGATTGATATATTCACTTGCGTTTTGTCCTTACTTCTGTTTAAGTAATGGATTACATTTACTTATTTGCCTAATTGAATCATCCTTGTATCTCTTTGATGAAAGCTACTAGGTCATGCTGTGTCATTTTTGTAATGATTTGCTTTATTCTGTTTGTCAGTAATTTATTAAGGATTTTACATCTTTGTTCTTTAAGGAGATTGGTCTGGGTTTTCTTCTTTATTTGGACCTTTATTTGATTTTGAGATCAGAGTGATGCTGTAGCCTATGAATGAGTTTGGTAACACTCAATGCCTTTCAGTTTCTTTGAAGAGTTTGAAGCGTACTGGTGATAAATGTTTCTTAAAACTTTGGGAGATATTAGCAGGGAATTCATCAAGACTTCGTTTTTTTTTTAGTTGATAGTTTTTTATTATTGTCTTAGCTTCACTGCTTGTTAATGGGTTATTCAGAATTTTTGTGTCTTCTTGAGAAAGCTTGGAAATTTTTAAAAAGCTGAGAATTTATTTCATTGAGAGCTTTAAAGTTCTTGTAGTACATTTTTTGTAGTGCAATTTTTTATGCTAGTTAATAACTATATTCTGGATTTTATTGATGTGTGTTGTGATTTAATCTTTCTCTTTTTTCTTATTGTTACTTTAAAGAGTGAAAAACAAACTAAAACAAATACAAGAAAAATAAGAAACAAAAGAGACAAATAAAAAAAAATAACAAGAAACCCAAAACAATAATGATATAAAATTCATATTCAAAACAAGGTGGTAGGAAGTTAACAAAAGTTGTTGTTTTGCATAGTTATTTTTAAATGAGTTACTCAGATTACCAGATATAGATATGGATAATTTATCTAATCCTATGAATGTTAATTGTTTTGTTCCAAAAACTAATAGAATTAGTAGTACAATCATATTACCTATCTTAAGTATATATATATATATATATACACAAATTTATATCTTTTTTCATTTCTATTTACACTAATGTGAACTGTTTATATCTCTTGCTATTTAACATTCAGGAATATAAATATATTGTCTAATCAGCATGAAACAAAATGAGTTGATAGTCATTTTGTTAATATGATCCATATAGATATATCAGTGGGCTATTTGAGATGCCAGGTGCAGTTCTTAAAATCAAATTTTCCTTCTTTGGTTCTATGAGATATTAACTACAAAAATATTTAAAAATATAAATTTTATTAATGGGAAATACGTATCACTGATCTTAGGTACCTACTTTCAGATTTTGTTGAAATATAAAATAATTTGTTTTGGAGTAGAAGTTAAAATAATAGGGCAATATTGAATATGCAGAATCCATCATATTCATGATGATTGGTGTAATTCTCTTATTAACTGCATTTATTTCTTTGAACAAAATGTCCTGATTTTTTTTTAATTTAAAAGGATGCACTTGGACTTTGCAAATATCAATTTCCTAAAAATATCAATAATGCAGATTTTTCCCTTGGTAATGAAGACCAAGATATAATAGTTCAAGTGCTTATGATAGATTAATTTTTGTCATAATATAATTTCAATTGGTTCATGATGCTATCTTTAAAAAATAACCATTTGATATTTAACTGTAATTGCAACATGTCACATTTTACTTTGATTTTAAAAAATTACATCACTGATTTACAATAGGAATTAACATATTGTTATATTTTGCTTGAATTGCCAAGGCTTTTCTAAATAACAATTAATTTAAATTATTTTTATTTTCCTTATTAGTATCAGGTAGAACAAACCTGTTATAATATATTCAAATAACACATATTTAGGTTACTCTTAGAGAGTATTTATTGAGTCACAAGATATAACATTTAAAACATTTATTAAAAGTCACATAACATACTGGGAAGTTTCAAATATGGACATCATAGGAGACAATGGAACCCTATGGAGGGAGGGCACAATGCAGATATAAGCCAGTCACCAGCACCTCCACTACAGTTAGATGAATCAAAGCTTAGTTCAACAATCCACAACACTTGTGAGACTTGGCAAACAAAACACAGCTACTACTGATAACAGTATTTCGACCTACCAACACATGCATATCCCTGTAAGGCAGGAGTTTACTGTTGTTCATCAGGAACATAAATACTCATTAATTATAAAACTTAGGCATGTATTGTTATTTAATTAAGTAATTTAGCAAGTTATATATTTTTAGCAAAAAATATAGATATAGAAAGTACAAAAAGTGATATAGAAAGTACAAAAATATGAAATAATATATAGTTATATTTTTATATACAATGTTGCTAATACAAAAATATATACTGTCGTTTATTTAGTAAATTTTGCTTTCAAGAATAGCTTCAATATTTAAAAAATAATACTTTGAAAACACATTGTGTACAAAATCATGCTGCCAAACTCCATTCATATCAAACAATATGTTGTAAATACAAAGTAATAGTATTGAAAAATGTCTGCTAGCTCAGAAAAATTGTTTTCAAAAATTTATAACTAAAACTCTTATAAATGCTATTTATCTGTTGCAAAATAAAATAATTTACAGCTGATTACTTTATTAAGCAATGCATGGAAAGCATGGCAGATTTATGAAATAATGGACACTTCATGTATACTTTGTCTGACCAGATTATAGCCAGGTGATTTAAAGAACTGAAAAAATCTATGAAAAAGTTTTTGAGAGTAGATTCTAACCTTAAATTTTATGCTTTGATGATAAATGAAAGTACAGGATATAGCTTAACTTGTTGTTTTTGTTAGAGGGATTGCTAATATCTATAAGGTCACTGAAAAACAGTTTCTTAGTTTCCATTAAAAGGAAAAAATACAAAGTGGAATTTGTATTTTTAGTTTTTTGAGGCATTTCTATTTGAATTTTCATGGGGGTTGAATTAGTTTACATTTCTATTAAATATATAAAATATTTTCTTTTATCTCACAATCTCACTACTATTTATTGTGTTTTTAGTCATTGATAGTATCTAGTCTTAATAAGGTAAGAAGAAATCTCAGATTGTTCTTATTTGCATTTCTCTAATGGCTGAATTGCTGAACATCTTTTCATGCATTCATTGGTCATTTGTATTTTTTAAAATAGGGTCTATTAATTTTAATTGCCTATTTGTGATTGGGTTTTTCATTTGGGGTTCATAAAATTTTATGTTATTTATATATTCTAACTGCTAGTTCCCTGATCAAGGAGTAACTGGTAAAAATTACCATACAGTGATGGATGCACAAATTGTGAGATTTATATATATCAGTATGATGTATATTAATGTGTTATATATAAATGTGGTATGTATCAATGTGATATATATTTATATAAATGGTATGTATATATATATATATATCAATGTGATATTTTGACATTGTGTATATATATATCAGTATCACATTGATATATATTTCTATGTCAGCAATAAAGGACAAATTTGTTTCTTTGGTAGGAAAATAGTTAGGTCTCAAAACCACAGCCTAAGTGAAATAAATCAGACACAGAATGATAAATATCACACTGTTTCACTTTTATGAGAAATCCTAAATATAATTAATTTAAAGGAAAAAAAAATGTCAAAAAGACATGATAGGAAAGAAGGAAGTAGGTTTAATGGATATGGGAAAGATATATATAGGGAAGGAGGAGAAGAAATTGCAGAGGAAAGAGAAAGTAAAAATGATTGAACTCTCATGTATATGTACCAATTTCCAAAGCATAACATAGTTATTATATATCACAAAGATATACTTAGTAGTAGAAAAAGAAACAATAGAATCTATGAATTTGTCTGAGTACTAAAAATTTCATTGAAGAAATTTTCTTTAGCTTGGTTAGTGCATATGTCTAAACTACTGATGGTAGTAGTAGATAATAAAAGGACCTATAGCAATAGAAAATGATGCAATTGCTACCAAGAACACACTTTCAGTAAAACATCACTGCATAATACATAAATAAATTTTAAGACTGAAAACTTTTAAAATGGGTAATATCATGTAAATTATCATAAAAGACCTGATTTCATAAGGAGAAGGGATTGTATTCCAAGAGTTCCTTAAAATATCCATGTTGATCATGGCAATATTGTCTACTTTTCTGAACTAACATCTCAAAATTAGACTAAAATGATAAAAATATTGTATGATTTGTGTAATGAAATCATTATGTAGGGATTCAAAAGTAAAACTTTTGCCAGAACTTGAAAATGAATGATGAGTCACAAATTTTGCATTTTTGGTAGATTTCATCATATATTTAAATAGGTTATACATGCTTTTTCAGATGAAAAATCAAATTATCTATGATAACTTTTAAGTAGCACAATTGAAAATAAAATTGAAATTATGACAAGCTCAAGTTATTAAAAATAATTTTATGGGTTTTCATATATTGACTAAACACACTCCTGAGAACATCATAATATATGCAATCTTGCTTCACATTTAGATATAAAAATCTGAGACTAGGTTCCATGATTTTAAAAAAAATCATCAATTTTTCACTTGTTTTTTTGCCATTTTAAGTTGACATAAATGCATTATCTGAGAATTTCCAAATCAAATTTTTAAAATTGCAATCATCACCTCAATTCAAACAAATATTTGATCATTTTTCCTAATAGACTTCTGTATAAAACTTATCTTCCCACTTTACAATTATGCCTCATTCATGTCATCACATTTGTGAGTATATAAATAATGAACAACTATTTTTAGGATGAAGTACATAAAGAGTAAAATAAGATAAAAATTTCTAACAAACATTTCTCTGAGAATTTTGACCATGCTCACTATACTAAACACTGATGCATTAATTTCATGAAAACTAGTTCAAATATACCATGAGTTTTATATTTATAGTGCCCTGTTTCTGAGGCTATAATAAAAATATTAGAAGTTTTATAAAGTTTAAACATTAACTATATTATATAATTTACAAGCAGCACAAGGTAATTCTTTATTCAATGTACCATAGGCAAGCAAAGGATTGAACACCAATGATATGCAGTGTTCTATAAACTCCAAGAACAGCTCGAAATGGTGTCACATATCCCTAATCCCAGTACTCAGAAGGCTAAGGCAAGACAACATAAGGTAGCGATATCCCAGGGCTACAGGGTGAGACAGAGCCTATTTCCAAAAACTAGCAAAGAACACTAAAGATTACATAAAGCATGTATAGTTTGGTGTGATCGGTATTATTTTTGTTTTAAAAACAAAACAAAAAAAGGATAAAAATAATACAGAATTTTAGCAATGTAAGAAATTAACACAGTTAATTTATTTCATGTTATCATCCTGAAAGTAGTTGTTCAGACTATAAGATATAGGCATGAAAAAAATCTATCAGACAAAAAGAGTAAATAATATCCAAAATGTACAATAGATATTGTGAAAATGAAAGGGAAAGTGCTCAAAAAGAAAGAACAACTGGGATAAGGGAAAGGAGAAAAGATAAAAAGGCAAAGATTATATATATACATACATACATATGTGTGTGTGTGTGTGTGTGTGTAAAATATACAAGACAAATAACTATACTACTAATCTCTATTAGTTCATCAAAAAGAACAGTTTGTGTTGAACTAAGAAATTCTCATAAAGTTCATAACACTATTTTGGGGACCATGTTTGTGAGAGTGTTTGGGAAAATAACCATATAAAATCCATTGACTGAGTACCCTTCACCAAAGTGGACAAACATCATGCAGTTTACTCAGAGCTTAAATACACAAAAAGGAGTAGTAGAGAAAAGGCGAATTCACTCTCATTTATCTATGACATCTATGTGTCATACTGTGCAAAATCAGTGCTACACTTTTATGGGCCTTTTGACTTGGACCAGGACTTATATCATTAAACCCAGTTTCATGATCTTCAGGTTGAGATTAAATTTTGTCACTAGCTTTCCCATTCGTTTCATATTTGTTTACATTAATTTAAAGATCACAGGATTCTTGGCCTCCATAACTGTGTGAGATAATTCCTGAAATATATTATTTATTGTATTGATTCTGTTTCTCTTAAAAACCCTAATACACCCAATAGTCTTAAAGTCATGCCATCTACATTTCTATTTCTGAGATGGCACTCTTAGAAACGATGTACATCAAAACAGAGAAACAAGCAAAACTGGTGAAAACTAAAATAACAGAAGCAGTGAAACTCTCTGCAAATTGTCCTAAAGTCATGCAGCAAATAAATATTTATTTATTCCTTAATGTCTCTTAAAACTTCATGAGACTAGTTAAACTATACGGCATTTAAACACTGATCAATGCCTTCCCTTAGTCCTAGTTTATTTTAATAAATGTTCCTCTCTAATGGAAAGCAAGAAGGAAATACTATATTCTCCGTGCTTAATCAAAGGTTCTATGTCTTGTTAGGAGAGGAATTCTACCAGCACTTAAAGTGCCTTACATTGTGAAGTAGTGTAACATAATTAGTTCACAGTGAATGTAGTCAAATGGCCAAGTGTTCACTTCCTTTAAAGATTTCTACTCTTAAAAGAAAGCTGTACTCCCTGCACAGCAGGTTAAATATACTGTTTTCACCAATTATTCCCTGTCAGTTACTTTGTAAAGCAGTGACAATACACTAAAAGTATCAAAGCAAGAAAACTAGAGCTAAAATGACTACTAGAATCTGTGTAGTAGATCAAGATTTTTTCCTTATTCAGAGGACTTTCAAAAGGAAATATAGCTCAAAATTTCTTCCAAAGGTTTGAACAGACTAAGAGGAAGCTCAAGTCTAAAACTACTCAAAAATTACTTCCCTTAATTATGAATCCACTAGTTCAGCAGAAGTTCCTTTCAGGAGTTAGAACAAAACTAAAAGATTGGCTTCAAAAAGCACTTCTCTGAAATTTGTCAAACATCATATTTTGTGCATGAAAATATAAAATTATTGTTTGTCAATAAAAATATACTTTAAAGAAATGGCAAAAAAATCTTGTCAGTATAAAAGTGGACAATATGTGTGTATGTGACTTGTATATGTGATATGGGATTAATAAGCTTATGCCTGAATTTAATTGAATTAGGTTGTAAAGCAATTTATGCCCTAGGGAATTTTTGAAAATAGGTAATTAGTGAAACCAAATAGCTGGATTTGATACAAATTATGACTGATAGAGTAACAGAGAGATCAAAGAGAAGTGTAAATGGAGCCTTAATAAACTGATATAATTATAAGGTGACTGTGTGTATAGTCACTTCTGAGCCTCCTGAGGACAATATTCACTAAACATATTCAGAAAAATTAATAATAAAACAATTAAAAAGTACAAAGTTTATTATGATCCCAGGTATCTTCAAACAAAGCATATTTTTAAAGGATTAGAAAATTTTCAGACTGGATAACTGAGTGAGACCCTATCTCAAAATGAAAATCAAAAAAATGTGGGGAAAGTATGTAGCTTAGTGTGAAGACTCTGAATTAAATCCCTTATAGTAAACTAAATTCAGAAATAAACAAAAATTATAAAAGAAAAAAACTGATAGGTTGTTAGAATATACCAGAGGGATTATATAGATCTGGAAAAACAATGCCAGAGAATAGTATTATAGATCAATAAAGATTATTCAATATGGAGAAAAAATACAAAGTCTCAGAGAAATAGGATTAAATTTATATAAATATTTGGGACACAAGAATGAGAGGGAAGTAGTAAAAAATCACTTTAATATTGATTAAACAACTCTCAAATTTTCTAGAATACAGTAACCTATATATCTCAGAAATATAAAGAACTCACACAAAGATTATTTCAAAATGATAAAGATCTATACTTAGAAATAACATAGAGAAAATCCTAGAACCCAAAGGGAAATCATGAAGACATGAAAGAAAAAAAGAAGTAGACTCATTACACAAAGTGCAACATCAATAAGATTAATTCATTGACATTTAAAAATATGAATGACAGAAAATGAACTGTTGACCAAGAGTCTTTTATCCATCAAGGTGAGACATGATGTTCAAAGATTTTCAAAATCAGAATTTTTTGTTAGTATATGCACCTTAAAATAAACAGGAAATTCTTCATTTTAAAAGTAAGTAGGTCCAGACATTAGCTAAAATCAACATAAAAGAAAAGAAGTAATTAGGTAATTATAAAATATCATATATAAATTATTTGTTATCTTTTCTTCTTTAGAGTGGTTAAAGAAGAAATTATAAGTAATAATATTAATGTAATTATATTACTGGTACCATAGCCCAAAGAAATGCACGTATCTATCAATATCAACACAAGGGCAGAAAGTGAAAGCAAAGCTGTACTGTAATAAGAAAGTGACAGCACATAATGTCTTCATTCTAAAGAAATTCATAAAGATGATTTGAAATGGTAAATATACAAAGTCTCTAAATACAAATTTGCTTCCACTTCTTATTATAACTTTGTTGAGACTTGTTGAAACCTCCACAGTAATTATAACAATGCAATAGTTGGATTTAAAATTTATAAATTTATTATGTATAAAATAATATAGAATAGAGGAGTAAGCACTATATGAATACTATTAATTATTTCACTGAAATCACATGAATCTGATAGATTATAACACATTAAGATATGTTAATAGGAAAGCAAGAAGCAGAAAACAAGAAATCAGTTCTGAAAAGATAATAGTTTTTGAAAAATAAAGATATTACACAATAAACGTTATCTGGTTTCAAAAGAAAAATAAACAAAGAGAACAAAATGAATTGAGCCCTACAGAAAACAAAAAATAAAATTATAGACATATATCCAGTTTATCAATAAGACTTGATGAGAATGAATTAAAAATTCCAATGAAAAAGCACTGATTAAGAAATTCCACATCTATATGATCTAAATAAGATAGATTTCCCCCAACAAATTCATTAATTTAAAAGTAAAAGGATAGAAGAAGTATGTGATGGCAAAGTAAACATGTAAACTAATATCAAGGAAAAAGTATACTTAACATGTTATGACAAATAAATAATTAAATTTTAGTCTAGCAAAAAGTAAATATTTCAGAAAAACATAACTTTAAGCAGAGCTGTGTGTATATCTCAGTGATAGAGAGCTTACCTAGATTGCACAAGACCTCAGATTTGAGCTTACATGAAAACAGAGCCCCCAAATCTATGTAATATAAAACAATCTAAACAAAGTGAGTAATAAATAATTCCACAATAAGAGCTACATATTTAAATTTACCATTTTAATAATAAAAAGGAAAAAGAAGCAGAATGTCAAGAGTGATGACTTACACAACATTGTGTACCAAATAGATCTGATGAACATATACTAGCTACACAAATCTCCACAGAGAAAATACAAATTCTTCTCATATGGACATTAAATATTCCAGAGTACAGATCATATACTAGGCTATAAAATACTTGTGAGTAAATGCAGGCTTATCAAAATCATATACAGTAAATTCTATAAGAAAAAAGAATTAAAATTTGAAAATGACATCATAAAATTTGAAAAATTGGAAATGGCATAGAAATTAGGCAGTAGACTCTTAAGTAATTAGTGAGAGAAAGGATAGAAGAGATGAATAAAATTATATACAAGCATACCAAAACTGACAGAATGCCAAAAAGCAGTTCTTAGAAAGCAATTAAAATTATAATTGACTACATTAAAAATTAGAAGCCTAACCTTAAGACATTAGAGGAAAAATGGAAATTAAAGTCAAAGAAACTGATAGAATATAAAAATATTAGAGTAGAAATAAATATAGAACAGAATAGTAAAAAAATGCAAAAATAGCTGGTTCTCCAAACATATCAATGAAATTAACAAACTTTCAGTTAAATTTGCAGAAAAAGGACAGAAAGAGAAAAAGAGAGACTTATAAAGTACCAAAATCATAAACAAAATATAGTATATTATTAATATGGAATGTTCCCCCAGAGAAATTAAATATGCTATAAATAAATACCATAAGTGGCCATATCTCACAGAATTAGTTTACTTAATAGAAATGGAAAAATTTCTTAAAAGACAAAAACTGCTCACAGTGATTCACAATGGATTTCAAAAATCTAAACAAACTTGTAGCGGTTAAACAGATTGTGGTAGTTAATCTTGATTGTCAAAATATGTTTTATAAATGTGTAAAAGTTTATCAAAGCAAATATCTATGTGTATCTGGGTTAGTCAAAGGGTATAATCTTGATAACTATCTGTTTTCTGGACCCTCACTTCCTGGTATCTTTCTGTTCTCTTTGTTTCTTTGATGCCATGAATTGAGGGCCCTTCTTCTGCTACGCCTTTGTGACATGTTTTTGCCTTGAAGTCTCCTGACTTTGTACTACAACTTTTGAAACTGTGAGCCAAAATAGACATCTTCTTTTAGTTTACTTACTTCTGTATTTGATTATAGACAAAATGACAACTAATACAGAAACTAAATTAAGGACTTTGAAAAACTACTGAAAAACATAGATGGTTGCATTAGTGATAGTAAGCATATATGCCGGAGTCCAGCTGCGGCAGGGCTAGGGTTTCCCAAAGGTGGTCAGGGTGTCGGCGATTGAGAGACAGAAAACACTGCACCCCAGGTTGTGAGTGAATCTGAATACACTGGGTTTTTTTTTAGAATCTGGAATATATATATGCTAACCTTGGCAGCAACCCCCAGCCCCAAGCAGGAAGCGCCCAGGCTTAGGGCCAGGCAGGGATGATCCTAAACAATAGGTTTTAACCTCAACCCCAAGCAGGAAGCGCCCCAGGCTTAGCAGGTGTTAATTAACTCTTTTCACCTTTGAAACATCTCAATCTTGTTACTTAGTTAGCTTGGGAAATGTAAGCCCACACACCTGGATGCCTGCAGGAGGAAGAGATGTGTGAGGCTATTATGCCGCTCCCTACCTTGTTTCCTTTATCACTTATGGGAGTATGGCAGTTCCTGTGAGAACAGCGCCTGTCTTAGGTCAAGGACTCTTCATATGAACCCAACCAGGCCTTACCCGTCATGGGCCTGCAGGACAGCAATTGGTCCTGTGCCTGTCTTAGGCGGCTGGTGGCCTAACATATGTGTCCTAGTTGCCCGTCTTTGGCTGCCTGTAGGA